>FTLJ01000346.1:0-67511 GCA_900155495.1 Porogramme epimiltina
GGCGCGAACGGCTCGTCGGGGAAGTCGCTCATGAGCGCGTCCCACATCGCCTCGTCTTCGTCCACGGGAGCACTGGCCGCAGGGGCCTTGGCAGCAGCAGGGGCGGAGGTCGACGCGTGGGGGTGTGACGCCTCTTCCTCCTCGCGGATCATCGCGTCGATGTCGAAGTCGTCGAATCCGGCCTCTGACGCGGACGATGGGGGCGCCGATGGTCCGAGAGACGGAGATGACCGCTCGTCCTCGGTCGCGACGGGCACGTCTGCGGGACGAGAGGCTGCGTCTTCGTCGTCCTTGTCGCTATCTTTATCGCTGTCAGACCCGCTACCGCCGTTGATGTCGTGACCGTTGATGAGACCCTTGTCTTCGTCTCGCCACACACCAATAGCAACCTATAGAATATATCAGTGACTCTGCTATCCGCTGAGTGCAGAGAAGTGCATACATGCATCCGTTTCGAATGACAGAGTTTCTCTACCCGTTGCACCGTATCTGAGAATTGTGTGTTGGGATACATCCTGTGTCCCCAGAAGTGATACACGTTAAGCAGCCGGCTGAGGTCGGACAGCTAGCATCCGATGGTGAGCCGCAAACAACACGCCGAGATTGTTGTGGTACGTACCTCATGCCCTTTCCCCTTCGGCTTGAATTGTTTCGCCTGCTTGATCAAAGCGGGGAACCCATCCTCGCCCAACAGCCTCTCGTGGTCCAAGACGGGCCGCTTCTTCTTCGGTCCTCCACCCCCCGACTTTCCCTTCCTCCCTTTATCTTTGTCTTTACCCTCTCCATCTTCGTCGTCGCCCAGATCTCGCGGCGGAGAGCTACTAGGGAGGATCTGGTGCGGCGTGAGCGCGTGTTTCGCAGCCGCTTGTCGTTTGAGGGCCTCAACGTCGAGCGAGGGTGCAAGGTCCTGGAACGTCATCTCCGGGTCGTCGTCGAGGTCGTTCCAGAATGCATCTATGTCGGGTTTGGAGGTGGAGGGCTTGGAGGCGTAACGTGCGCTCCCCGACGCCGCAGCACCTCCGTCATCGGAGTCGGAGTCGAGGAAGAGGGCCTGCCGGGGCTTCTTGGGTTTGGGAGCGGGGCCGGCGTCCTCATCGTCGCTGATTATAACAGAAGCAGAGGCGGGTTGCGTGGAAACCGACTCAGCGGGAGTGTCCCAGATATCGTCGAGCGAGGCCATGATGAGTGTGAGTGCCCGTCAGTCGCGGAGGCGAGAGCCAAAGACGCGTCGGGTCACATCAGCAGCCAGGACGCGTCGTGTGCCACAGACGCGTCGGTCACGACGTCACGACTCATTTTGGAAGTCACCCCGGGGGCGCCGGACGGGCGGGGGGGCTGATTTGCTTTCGCCGCTTCCTTCCCAGTACCTCAAAGTTTGCGACCCATGGCTCCGTCGAAACCCACGCCCAAGCCCCTTCCCGACCCCGATGTCGACGACGGCATCAAGTACTGGGCCGCGCAGCCCGCCAACTACGATGGCGTCCTTGGTATGTCTCCCGCCCGCCCTTCCTGCACCCCTCAAGTGATCCTCATCTGTAGGCGGCTTTGGGACCGGCGTACGTCGCAGCCACGCACAAAATTCTTTCCACGGGCTAAATCCCCTCAGATAGTCCTTGCCTAGGGTCGACGCCCTCACATCGCGCCAGTTCCTCATGCACCTCCTCCCGGAGCTCTGCACCGTCCCCTCCGCCGTCCACCCCCTATCCGACGGATCGAAGCCCGCGGCCGCGACCACGAAGAGCGGCAGGAAGAGGCGCACCCGCGTCCTCGACGTCGGCGCGGGCGTCGGCCGCGTGACCGCGGACGCGCTCCTCCACCTCTTCGACGACGTCGTGCTCGTCGAGCCCGTCGAGCCCTTCATCGCCGAGGCCGTCCGGCGCGGCAAGGCGAGCGCGTCCGGCACGCCCCTGGTCCTCCCGCCCTCCGATTCCCCATCCGAAGACGGAGACGCGGCGAGCTTGGAGGTTGCACCCTGGAAGGGCATCCGTGAGCGCACCAGGAGCGTCACCTTCGTCCGTGCCACGCTCCAGGACGTGGACCCCCTGCACCCCGTACCGGTCATCGAGCGCGTTGGGTACGAAGGGGACGGCGGCGACGAGGAGGAGCGGAGCGGGTTTGACGTCGTGTGGTGCCA
Organism: Porogramme epimiltina; assembly: GCA_900155495.1. Taxonomy (NCBI): domain Eukaryota; kingdom Fungi; phylum Basidiomycota; class Agaricomycetes; order Polyporales; family Polyporaceae; genus Porogramme; species Porogramme epimiltina. The sequence goes on from FTLJ01000346.1 coordinate 2,135, forward strand.
ATGGTGCCTCGGTGCGCTGAGCGACGCGGACCTCGTCGCGTTCTTCCGCCGGGCTCGCGCGGCGCTGCGTGACCCCGTGCGCGGGCTGCTCGTCGTGAAGGAGAACACCTGCTCTGAAACGGGAGGGCCACGCGCGGTGTTCGATGAAAGCGATTCCAGTCTGACGCGGTACGCCCTGCCCCTCCGTGTGCTGTGTTCCCGGAGACTGACATGAATGGGAAGGTCGGATTTGGCTTGGAAAGAGTGCTTCAAGCAAGCAGGCTTGACGTTGATTTACGAACAGTTGCAAAAGGGCTTCCCTGACGGACTCTACCCCGTTAAGATGTGAGTTTTGTACTAGTGCCGTTTCAAGGACGCCACTTATATGAATCTGGTGTGCAGGTACGCCCTCAGGTAAAAACGGACATCAGGTGCATAAAATCTACAAATGTAGACCAGAATATCACTGTTTTGTCTTTTTTTCAAATGTCATGGGACTAGGTAGCTCTACGAATACAGAAGGAATCCAAAGCATGCTGTAGGGAAAACGGTATGTATGCAACGAAGACGTATCGGGCATCATGAACGTCAGTGTACGGAAAGCAAAGCATCGACTAGGGTGTGAGTGTCCGCGACTAGGGGTAAAAACGCAACGAACAGCCGCTCAAACCAAAGGTGTCTTAACCTTGTCCCTGAGATCCTGCTCCCGCCGCGCAAGAACAGCATCAGACAGGCTATTCCGACGCTTGACCTCTATACGCTCCTTGACCGAGGGGAAGTTGGACATCACAGCGCTCTCCAGCTGAGGCCAGATTTCATCGGACGTCCTCCCGGGAAGGGTAATGAGCTTCGAAGAAGCTTCGCTGGCCGCTTGAGTGTTGTAGTATGTCAAGAGCGGGGAGGTTGAGGCGTAGAACTGCTTCAGACGGCGAGCAAAGATTTCCTAAAAGCGTAGGTATGAGCGGGGGTTTATAACAATAGGATAGACAATGGGTCGTACAGGGTTATCGTCCGGACGCTTGGTGAGGGGCTCTCCTGTCTCGTCGTCGTGGCCGGCCACTTTCGGCGGGTTGTATGAGAGGTTGTACACCCGTCCAGAAGGCAGGTGCACCCATCGGTCTGAGATGCGACTAAGGATGACCTCATCGGGGACGTCGAGGTTGACGATGAGGCTCATGGGGGTCCCTTGCCGTCTTGAAGGAGTTCAGCGACCGCGCCCTGGTTTAGGGCAATAACGTGCAACTCACGAAAGATGGTCGTCGAGGAGCTTCCCTTGACCAAGAGTCCGGGGGAAGCCGTCCAAGATCCAGTGCTATGGTCTCATGTGAGACTGTTGCCTCGGAAAACCTATGGGGTCAGACTGCACACCTTATTGTGTAGTACGTCCAGCTTGCTTGTAACGATTTTGAGCATGATGTCATCAGGCAGTAACCCACCCGCTGCCACAATTTCCTCCGCGAGCAGACCGACCTCAGTCCTTCCGAAGATTCATAAGCACGCGCACATTGTGAAAGGCGGGCCAACTCACTTGTCTGCGATGTGTTGGCGGAGCAAGTCTCCGGTCGAGAGCGACACAATGTCGTACTTCTTGACCAGTCGAGACGAAAGCGTGCCCTTCCCTGCGCCGGGCTTCCCTACAAACGCGCAATGCGAAGAAACACCCGCGTCAGCTCAGGCACCACATGTTACGCGCAGGCAAGCGTGAACATTCGAAGGGTGGATTGAACCCCTTCTATCCCGCAGTCCAGTCCGCAACGCCCGTTCAACGTGCACGGCGACATACGCGCGCGCCCGAGTTTATATCCACACGACAGCACCCCCGCCGCCCTCACGACCGCTGTCCACACCAGAAGAGAGACGAACACACACCAAACATAATCATCCGCAAGACCTTCCCATCCGCGGGCGCGGTCTCCGAGCGCGCCGCGCCGAGCGAGAACGGAATCGCCTTCTGTGACGCCGCCGACTGGGCGATGCCCCGCCGGCTGCCCCAGGGCGCGACGGCGGCGGGTACGCGCACGCGCCCCGCGAGCCGTGCGGGGGTGGGGGCTCGAAGGGCATCTGTGCTGAGCGAGCGGAAGGCGGACGGGCCCGGGAGGCGGCGGGCGGACGAGGACAGCGAGGCCATCTTGCGTGCGTGCGGGGTGGGGCCGAATTCCAAAAGTTCCGACTGGGGGCCGAAAGGGGCGCGTGCGCGACGCGGTCAGTTTGGAGCCCGAGTGTGGGGTGGAGACGACCGCACCGGTCGCGCGCTCACCTCGGTGCAGCCCGGGGCAGCAGGACGGTCCACTGGAAGGGGTGGGGGGAGAAGGGGAGGAGGGGGAGGAAGAAGGCGGGAACGCGAGCCCTGTATGACTAAATTCTGGGGCCGCCCCAAGGAGTTCTGGACATTATTGCATGATCACGCGAGGCTGAGCTGCGCAGGCGCTCCCACTCGCGTCAGACCACTCCCTTGGGGGAATTCTAGGCTAACCTCGGCCTTCACCTCGAGTATTTCGCGATCGGAGTCACCCCGCATCGTCCCTCGAACAGCATTCCCTCGCTTGAAACTTCGCCACAGCGCCAAGTACAACCAAGCTGTCGAGTTTCCATATTCGTGGCGCGCAGAAAATGTATCTTCGTAGGCATTTTGTGGCCGTGTAAAGCAGCAGTCCGCCGATCATATTCGTACATCTCTGCGACCGCCTAATCGTACATCGACCCCAGGCTTCCTAATCGTACAATGTCCCCAAGGCTGCCTAATCGTACACCTATCGTACACCAGCCGTATCGTACAAACACGTAAGAAACAGAGAAAGATATCGTCCAAGGAGTATAAATGTCCGCGAATTGTACTCGTACACCATATATGCCTGACTGGGACGCCGACGCATTATACTCATACACCACGTAGAGGAGGTCGCAAGAAAGATCATACTCGTACAACCCGGTGGAGGGAGAGGTCCCGGAAATACGAAGGAAATACGAGGAAAGGGGCGTTGCGGGTCACCGTCTCGCCGACGAGCATGTTTGAGTGCTTTAATCCTAGGAAAGGGCTAGTAGAAAGGGGAGACGAAAGGAGCGGACGGCGCGGAAGTTTCCTGAGACAGCGAGAGTCAAGCCCAGCGGTGGCGATAGAGGGGTTGAAGTTGACCGGAGAGTGAAACGGTTGTAGACGGAGACGAGGGGTGCCGTCTGGCTGGTGCCACATTAGTGGTCAGGACCCGTAGTCGAAACTGAGGAGTCTTCTATTGCAGAGCGAGGGCCATGGATTGATGATACTTGAACGCGCGGGATGGGAGCTGAGATAGGCTAGAAAAAGGTGAAATAGATGGTTGAGAAGATGGATCGGGAACCAAGGAATTCCGTCGGATGTCTTGGGTGCCTTGATGAGGGAGAAACCGGGGGACTTGAAGGCCATGCACGAGGCGTCGGAGTGATGTGGGGACGGAGGGATCTAATAGACGGTGGCGGCTGGGGAATGGCAGCTGGCAAGCGAGACCGTAGAAGATTCATATAAGGAGGAAAGGTGAGTGGCTCTCTGTGAGGACAGAGGGATGGAGTAGAGCCGTAATGGAGGAGAGATCGAGCGAGGTCGAGCGAGAGAGACAGAGATGACTTGTGTTGACTTCTGTTTGAGATGCCGATGTAGAGTGCGACGGGCAACCAGTGTGCCGAATCCTGGGGCGGACCGAAGAAAGAGATGGAGGGAATCTGGTGCCGAAGAGACGAGCGTCGAGACGAAAGCTGAGGTCAAGGTGTACGGCCGAGGGCAGCGGCTGCATATATAGATGGAAGCGGCGAGTATATAGATGTGTTGTGTGGTGCTGGCCTAGCCGTGGTGTATATAGGAGACCCAGCAAGCAAGCCATCGAGTGCACATATGTGACGAGGCGGCTGACGCTGGAGTCCGTGTTGGTGAGAAGCAGACCCGCGCCCGAGGCTTGTCCTAGTGTGATATCGTATAAGGGCGAGGGATCTTCTCGTGGGTTTATGTGAAGGATGGGTGCCCAAGACTAGTATGGTATAAGGCATACTGCGTAGCCTGACATCAGCGACATGGGCATAAGAGAACAATCACCATACTCACGTTGCCATTACACGAGAGGGTAGCACTTGTTGCGGTAGAGCAAAGAGTAGACGAAAGCAATACGACGGTGGGGCAGCGGATGTTGAACCTCGATAGGATCGGCAGGAGCGGAGAGCTGAGACGGAACGGAAGGCCTCGCTTGTTTGGGAGTGGAGAGGGAAAGAAGAATGACTCTCCGGGAGTCCGTTGAGAGATAGGTGGGCGATGGAAGAAGCCTGCCAGCAGGTAAGAGGCAAGAGAAGATGGAGGTGCGAAAGAAAGCGAGGCGAGGGACGGAGTCGGCCTCGGTGGGGATTATATGCACTCTGGATATGTGGCTGACGTACCAGGGAGGCGATCTGGAGACGGCTGTTAGCCCACTTGTTGACCCGGCTCAGAAGTGGGCGGTGGCCGCTAGGCGTGCATACGTCTGAACAGGTTGGGGCTCTCGGAGGCTGGACTGGCTGGCAATCCTGCATGGACAAGGTAAGGGTGATCGACGTCAGTGGTTGAGGGGAAGGCGGGCGCCCGCGCGCTAAAGCCTAATGCTCAACTATTGTTTGCGTTGAGGTTCAATAGACTCGTGTCCCTTACACTGGGTATGCAACGCTTCTAAACATTTGAGTGCGCGATCTTGTGCACCTGTTCTGCCTACCTTAGTCGTGGGGCAAATTAATTATCGATCCCAGTTTCCAGTACAAGCACTCAGCATGCCCGCGCTGTCACCTGCTCCTGCAGCTAGGCCTCCACCCAATCCTACTCCCTCGCCCGTGTTTTCCGTAGTCGCTCCCATAGGAGCTGCGCTTCCGTCCGACAGAACGCGTCAACCCTCAAGCAACAGTGCCATCTGCATGATGCCGCCTTCCGGATTTACGGGAGGCGGCTGGGAGCTTACACGAATGCCGATTACTGAGTTTACGTTTCCATGTTCTCATACTGCTTCCGAAGCATGATGATCGACCCAGGCAAGCCGAGCCGAAGGCGGTTTGTCTTTTGAAGCATGTCGAAGCGTTGGAATGTATGCTGTATTCGACAATCATGTCTCCTAGACAATGAGTGGGTGGTCGACGTCTACGTCTACGTCTATTACTGCACGAAAGGCGTAAGTAGAGAGAAATTCTGAGACGAATCCAACACTTACCGTCGATATCTATGCCCGAGGTTTCGATCCACAACCATGCGCCTTTCTCCCAAGAACTGGCCGGGACGTACCACACAACCAACATTAAGAAAATCCATACCGTACCCCAGCCACACCTTCCTCAACCCGCACACCCTCCCTAGTACCTACGCATGCGCCCCCGCCGCCCCGCGCCCCTTCAAATGCCACCCAATAAGCTCCCTCATCTCCCGTACCCCATACGGCCCGCGCACGTCCGCCCGCGCCGCATCCACAGCGACGCACACCGCCTCCGCGACGTGGTCGACGTGGATCGGCGGGATCGTCAGCGCGCGCGCCATCGCGTCCAGCGGCGTGTCCGCGACCGCGCTCCCCGCAGGCGGGCGCGGCAGCAGCGCCGCACCGAGCGCGCGCAGCGCCCCGCCCGGCGTCGGGAACCCGGACGGCGCCTTCGCGTGCAGCGTCGCGGAGAGGTCGAGCAGCGCCGCGACGGGCGACACGAGCGGCCGGTAGTGCGGGTGGTAGATCAGGCCTGTTTGCGCGCGCGGCACGCGGCGCCGGTGTAGGGAGCGTCAGCGGCAGCGTCGGCAGGTCCGAGCAGGAAGGAGGGAAGGAAGGAGGGAAGTAAGGAGGGAAGGAAGTAAGGAAGCAAGGATGGGAGACGCACTGGGGCGGATGTAGACGCCGCGGAAGCCGGGGCGGTCGAGGAGCATGCGCTCGATGCCCAGCTCCGCCTCGCGCTTGGCCTGGATGTACCCCGCCGGCACGAGCGGGCGGTTGCAGTCCTCGGCCGAGATGTACACGAACGCGCGCGGCCCGCCCGCGTTGGCAGCTGGCGCCGACTTGACGAACTCCTCGCACACGCGCAGCGCTGGAGAGAGAGAGCGAGAAAGCGAGACGGACACAGCGCACGGTCAGCATTCCCCGTCCCCGCCCTCGCCCTATGCAGAAGCCGACGCACCCGTGTCCCGGTTCACCACCGCGTACGTCCCCTCACGCCGCCGCCGCTCGCGCTCGAGCGGGTTCCCCTCCGCGCCGCCCGCGCCCGCGACGCCCGCGGCGACCGCGCCGAGGAAGCGCGGCACGTTCCCGTCCTTGAGCGCGCCCTTGTACCCCGACCGCTCGAAGAGCGTCCCGATCGTGTGCACGACCGCGCCCACGCCCGGCAGCAGGTGCCGGTACGTCTCCGGCTCGAGCGCGTCGCCCCGGTGCCATTCCACCTACAGGAGGGGGGGGGAGGGGGCGTTGCCAGGCACGGACGGACAGACAGGTAGACGGACAAACGTGCGGGGGGTGGGGGTAGAGCGCAGCGCGTAGGGCAGAGGGCAGCAGCGCAGCGCGAACGGTCATAGGGCCGGGGGGAAAGAGGACGGACGTGAGCGAGCGGCGCGCGGGTGGGGGGCGAACAGAACGACGGACGGGCGCGCACGCGCACCTTGTGCACCCAGGCGGGCGTGTGCCCTTTTGGCGTCTGCCACGGCCGGCCTGACGGGCTGCGCGCACGGCGGGCGTGGCATTCGTGAGCCCGTTGTGCGATGCAGGGGAGTCTGGGGCGACGCACCTGATGCTAGCGACCTGCATGCCGCGCGCCAGCGCAGTCCTGCACACGGCGGAGCCTAGCGGGGGGAGCGTGTGTCAACCTGGGCGAATTGGGCGGATGTATGCTCCTCACCGACGAAGCCGTTACCGCCGATGACTAGAATCTTTTGAATTACTGGTTCCATGGTGGAGGAGAGGTTACAGGGAGGGGCAAGGACGCATCGGTCAAAGGGGAGGTGGATGTCGGAGGCAAACCGTGTCTCGCCACGGCGAAGACCATCACCGACGTCATCGCTCACGATCGGACCCGACCGCTTAGATTCAGCCCACGCTCGCCATCTTCAATCTCCAGTTGCGCAAACTAGCCCCAAACTCCTTGATGCACACCATAGATGTCATATGTACAACATACGATAGCATTCAGCAATTGACGTAGGTAATAACGATACGAGCCATACACCGGTGGACAGCAGATGCTTCAAGAGCGGGAAACAAAGCGTAGCGTAATAGTGAGTAGCAAGAGAGCGGTGATTCCTCCGCCTCCAGGGTCGTCAGTTTCGTAAAACTCTTCACTACCACTGCCAGACGATACGCATTGGCACTAGGCCGGGGGCATGCCCCCAGAACTTAAACCGGAAAGCGGAAACAGCGGTCATCTAAGCAGACAGAGAGCAAAAAATGGGGGAGCGTGTAGACACGCTTAGTCGAGGAAGGACCAGGTGACTGTACGTAGTGGTGAGCGCGAATTACACGAACGAGAGTGACTTTAGACTTACTAGGGACCTCACCCTCCTTCTCCGTGGCGATCTGATCAAACGCAGCCTGCGAGAGGTCAAGGTCGTCTGCGTGTTCGCACGTGGGGCAGGCATCAGCGACGGTCACGGTGACACTCTTGCCGTTGTTGGTGTTCGTGAGCTTGATCTTCCTGCCGCAGTTAGTCGACTTGGCGTTGAGGTTGCCGTAGAGCTTAGTCTCTGCCGGACGATAAGTATCACGGAGCAGAAACGCAGAAAATTACAACTAACGGAGGGCCGCAACGAAGTCAGTGTCCTGGTGAACAGTGCCACATGCACCAGCCACGCCGCCCTGGAAGAAGAAGGTAGCGCTGCAGACAGGATGTCAGACAAAGTCACAGAAATATGCCTGATTATACGCACTTTCCAGAGAAGTCATCGTCACCGCCAGTGGAGGTCGAAGAGCTGGACGCCGAAGAAGACGTCGACGTGGCCTTTTGGGTCGTGGACGTCTTGTGCGTGGAGGTCGGGGTCTCAGTCGTCGACGTGACGGGAGCCTGGGTGGTCGTGGCGTGAGTCGACGTAGTGTGGGTCGACGTGGTAGGAGTAGCAGAGTGCGTGGTCGAGGTCGAGATCGGAGTCGAGGTTGAAGCAGGAGCGGCGGCGGACGAGGTGTCCTCGTCGTCGCAGTCCTCATCATCGCTAGAGTCGTCCTCGTCTTCGCTATCACAGTCCTCATCGTCGCTACCGGAGCTCAGGACCTGGGTGGCAGTCGCAGAGGCGGAAGAAGCGGTCGAGGAGGCAAGGTTAGCCGGGTTGCACTCCGCAGCACGGTTCTTCGCAAGCGTCTCAGTAGCCTATTCGAGGGCGATGATAAATTGAGTTCGGTATGCATCATCGGCAAGACGAGACAAGACGCGTACCAGCATGGGGTGGCAGCACTTGTCGAAGAAAGTGGTGTTGTGCTGAGACTCGCAGTCGATCGCCAAGTAACGCGTGTGGTAGGTCTGGTACGGCTACGATCGGGGTGAGCAAAAGAAACGTTTAGGGGTGAGATGACGCATACCTCCAGGTAGCCCTCGGCGTAAGTAGCGGGCTTGTCATGACGGGCAACGTGAAGGTGCCTGCCGGGGATCACAATGGCAGAAACGCCGGCGAAGGCGGCAGAGGCAGCGGTGGCGAGAGTGATGAAGTGCATTGTGAAGAGTAATTTGGGGTGCGGGGGGTTGAGGTGAAGTCGGCGGTGGAGAGCAAAGGACGCGAAGACTCAAGGAAAGAGAGTGTAGAGAGCGTCAGGAATATAAGGGAGTGACTGCTGTGGACGGGAAGGGATCAGAAGAGGGCGCGTATGACGGAAAAATAAGCGTCGGGAGACTTACCGTCCAAAGCACGCCTGGGATGCGAGGGGAGAAACGAGGGTTGCGAAGACCGCGAGGTGAACGGACAAGGGGAACGGAGGCCAGTTCGGGGGGCTATTTATTTGAACTCGGAGGTGCCGACGGCCATCTCCGGGGCGGACGGACGTAGAGCCAATCTGGGGAGACAGGCTGTCAAGTAACAATTTGCGCTGCTCCACCCGCCGGTCTTGCGGATCCCGAGCACGTTTCGCGCCCTGCCCTCGTCCGCGTCGTCATCTTTCTGCCTCCCTCTGAGCCCCGTCGACGACCAGCTCATCTCCGCCGGGGCTAGCGAGCCGGCCGAGGACGAGGAAATGACGGTGGGGGCGACGCGCGTCCAAAAATAACGCGCAGGAGGCACGCGCGGGGGCTTGTTCGGCCTTTCGAGGCCTACAATTGCATGGGCCCGATGGAGGAGCGCTGGGATCGCAGCACTTGTTGGGCTGCAGCACGTTGCTTCACGACCTGTCCCAGGGTGGCCGCGAGTCCGTCGCCGGCGGTCCATCCCGCAGCCCATCACCGACCGGTGCATACAGTGCGCCTCCTTGTGCCTCCTCCATCCGCCCAGCCGCGCCCCCGAGTCCCAGGCACAGCGCATAGCGCCCGTCCCCACCCCCACGCTGGCCCGCCCCACCGCCCATCGTGGTCGCACAACCCTCGGGCCACCGTCGTGCGCCGTCACGACCGGCACTACTTTTTCGACGCGGAGCGGGGGTGGACGCGCACGCGACGTCGGGCGAGACGGCGGTGACGGCACCTGCGCCAATATTCATGTCGTCAGTCAACCGAAGCATGTTCGGACGGATGAGCAGGCTGAGAAGGCCCGAGCGAGACACGTACCGGGTCCAACTTATGTCATTTCATCCCGAACCGCCTGCGTCTTCTTTTGATTGAGCCCTCGGTTGATGTCCGCCGAAGTGTAATACTACATCCTTGCCGCGACCAGAGATGATGTCAGTTGAGCTGGTTGTCGACTAAACAACCTGCAGAGGGCTGTTTGGCCACTGGCAGAGGCAAACACCCACGCCAGCGAAGAGCGCCTATTCCAGACACTCCACCGCCCGCAGCACATCGCTTCCAACTCGCTTCTTGCTATTACCTCCGCTTACACCCGTTCCTCCTGCCTCCCCACGATTCATCATCATGAGTACGTCTTGCTGCACATGTCTATCTCTTGGCCCCCGTCTCATCTGCCCATTTCCTGTCAGGCTATAACGAAAACCCCTTCGCGTCCTCCCATTCTCTCGATGTGAACCCTTTTGACGACCCTGCGGCGGCACAGCAATCCAGTAACGCTGCACGACTAGAGGAGATCCGGCAGAGGGAGCTCGACCTCGAGAGGAGAGAACGTGAACTTGCGCAGAAGTCAGAGAATATCCGCAAGAATGGACGCAACAACTGGCCTCCTTGTGAGTAACTCCTGCCTGGCCTCCGCGTTACCTGCGCGTGAGGTGCGCACGAAAGGGGGCTGAACCGCGTCGTCGTGCACATACAGTCTTCCCTCTCATATTCCATTCTATTCCGGATGAGATCCCCGAGGCGTCAAGGCCCTTGATTACCCGCTTGTATCAGCTATGGCTCGTCCTTGCCGGCACCCTGGTGGTGAACATGGTCGCCTGTATCTGTATATTGATCTCTGGAGCCTCCAACGGCGGTAGCGATCTGGGTTCAAGTATAGGGTACGCAATTTCATCCTCTTCTTTTGTAGTAAATCTCACTAGCCTTGCGGCACAGCTACCTGATCTTTATTACTCCATTGTCTTTCTTGCTATGGTACCGGTACGTCGTCATCGGTAGCTTTTCCAAGTGCGGTTGCTAAGTGGGCGGACGAAGACCTATCTATAATGGATACATGAAGGTGCGCCCCATTGATACTTGGCTTCCGCATACGCTGAGACCAGGCCATGTATTCTAGGAACAAGCCCTATACTACTGTAAGACAAGAATACTCTCTCACCCGATTCGCGGACACTAATAGCACTCCGAAGACCTGTATTTCTTCTTCGGAGGATGGCATTTGGCGTACTCTCTCTACATGTACGTTGTTTAGCCTCCACGATGCCCTCTCTCTGTGTACTGACTTTTGCCCAGGATTCTTGGTATCCCGAGGTGAATGTCGCATCGTCGTGTTTTGACCCACATGCTTACACCGCACAAAGTACCGGGTCGGCAGGGCTTATCCAAACCATTCGCGCCTTCAGCAAGCCATCTCTTCCCGCCGCCATCGTCGGCACTATCGCCACTGTAGGATGGGTTCTCCAGGGCGTTGGGTTGGGTTTCTACTATCGCCAGGTGAGCTCCTACTCCGCGGCCTCAGTCTGCGTTCTCTCTGACGTGATGCTATGTTAGATCTGGGCACACCACAAGGCGGCTGGGCATTCTATGGAGAAGGTACGTGTCTCTACCACCTATGCCCTTTCCTCAGTGAGCTTACGCACGCCTGTCGACTAGGCGAAGACGGAGCTCGCCACGCACGGAGCGAAGGCGTACTTCACGCGGGGATGAACGCGACCGACTTGCTTGGACTGTCTATATGTGATCTGCGGACGCTGTTATGCAATGATATCTGCGCTCGATGTTGTTCTCTACCCTGACATAGACCTGTGTAATCTGCTCGAATGACTGCCACCGAAAGGCAAAAAAAACCACGGACCACAAGACCGTCGTGCTCGGGCTGCGCCTCTGCTGGAGATCATATGCTACAGCGGGATGCGTCTATTAGTACACGAGTCGTACATTATCCAAACAGGTATCCAACTCGTGCGGTCACCGACCGCCCCGGCCCATGCCGCCGCCCATGCCACCCATGCCCATCATCTTGAACATGTCGTTCATGTTGGGCATCCCCGCGCCACCGCCGCCGCCCAGCCCGCCCAGGCCTCCGAGCCCCCCGAGCCCCCCAAGGCCGCCTAGGCCGCCGCCCATCTGCGACATCATCCCTGCGGTGGAGAAACGCGAACGCCGGGTCAGCGCTCGTCGTGAGGGAGAGAGAGAGGAGCGTGCGCACGTTGCATCTCTTCCATATCGAACTGGTCCCCGCCCTGGCCCTGCATCATAGCTTTCATCATCTCCTGCATCCCGCCGCCGCTCCGCATCTGGCGCTGGAGCTGCTGCAGCATCCCCGGCGGCATCGCGCGCTAGCACACCCCGTACTTCGGTCAGCAAACATTCCCGCTGAGCAACACACTCCTGCCCACACGCAGGCATACGCACCTGCATCGCCTGTATCTGCGCGGGGGTCGGCATCCCGTTCGCGCCGCGCCCGCGCCCGCCCGCGGCGGCCTGCATCTTCTGCATCGCCTGGAGCCAGCCGTTCTTGCCGCCGGCCTGCTTCGCCATGTTCGCCATCATGCGGTACTGGCAGAGGAGGTCCTCGACCTCGCGCACGCTCGTGCCGCTGCCGCGCGCGACGCGCGCGACGCGCCACGTGAGCGCGGTCGGCTTCCCGTCCTTGCCCCACTCCATGAACGGCGCGCCGTCCGAGTCGAGCTCGGCGGCGGTCATCGAGTCCGTGATGTAGATCATGCGCTTCATCCGCAGCGAGCCCTCCTCGTCTGAGCCCTGCAGCATCTCCTGCGGCAGGCCGGGGATCATGGATGCGATCTTGGAGAGGGGGCCCCTAGGGCGCGGGTGCGGGCGTGAGCGGGGCAGCGCGGGAGGGGGGAGTAAGCGTACATGTTCATGACGTTCTGGATCTGTTCACGCCAGTCGCGGATGCTGAGCTTGCCCTCCTCGAGCTTCTTCGCCATCTCCTTCTGCTTGTCAGGGTTCTGCGTAGCAATGTCCTGCATGTGCTCCACGAGCCCCTGCACATCTCCGAGTCCGAGGAGCTTGGAGATGAAGGGCTGTGGCGAGAACTTGTCCAGGTCGTGGAGGTGTTCACCGACACCCAGAAAGATAATGGGTGTCTTCGTTGCGGCGACGCTTGGGGGTGTCAGATGTAGCCATGTCAAGATGCTCGGGGAGCTCACGCAGAGATGGCGCCTCCACCCTTTGCATGACCGTCCATCTTCGTAACGATGATCGCGCCGAAGTTTGCACTTTCCTTGAACGCACGGGCTTGAGCCTCGGCAGCCTGGCCTTGGCGGGAATAAGCGTGGTCCTGTGGAAGAAATTCTAGGAGCAACTCACCAATGCTTGCATCGAGAATCATAACAGTCATGTCGGGCTGGACAGCCTCTCCGATTTGTACCATCTCCTTGAACAGCTCGGACTCCTGCTTGTGCCGTCCAGAGGTATCCACGATTATAACATCAAATCGTTCCTTCTTGAACTTGGCCACACCCTGAGCAGCGATGGTGACCGGGTCGGTCTCCGTGTACGAGCCGAAGTATGCGACTTTGGCTTTCGTCGCGGACTGACGGGTCTGATCGAAAGCACCGGCACGGAAGGTGTCCGCACAGACGATGGACGTCTTGAATCCACGCTTCTGGTAGTAGACGGCGAGCTTGGTACATGTTGTCGTTTTGCCGTTACCCTACATCCCATCCAGAGCTCGAGCAAGGTAGATGCAGTGTGTTACTGAAGGGTGCGTACCTGAAGACCGACAGCCATGATAACATTAGGATGCCCCTTCTTGGGCTTGTACGGTTCGACGCCAGGGTCGACAAGTTGCACGAGCTCATCGAAGATGGACTACAATTGCAGCGACGTTGGATGTAGGCGTAAATTCGAGTGAGATTCTGGTGCACGCACCTTCTGGACCACATATCTCCTATTCTGCTCCTTCCCCTTGTCTGCGCCGCCTTCTAGCGCGGCCTTAACCTTTGTCTTGACCTTCTGTCGAAGTTGCGCAACTAGCTTGACGTTCACATCTGATTCGAGGAGGGCCGCGCAGACCTCCTTCAGGAGGGCGTCGAGGACCTGTAAGGGCCGATCAGATGGTGCTCGGCAAGTTCGTCTCGCAGAACAATGACCTTCTCGTCGACGATAGGGGCGCGGTTGAGGGAGGAGAGGGCTGCATTGAGCTTTCGGCCAAGGTCGGCCAACACCATGGTAGGAGGACGAGATGCGGTCAAGGCGGCGCCGCGTCGGTGGCCCGCGCGTGCCATCTCGACGTCACTTGACTTGTTCCTCGACTCCCATGCAGCGCGTTCGGCGCGTCCACCATGGCCAGCGACTCGGAAGACGACGTCTACGATGACATTGAATTCGACGGAGCCTCGGACGCGGACGAAGATCTTGAGGATGATATCCTCGGTGCGTTCAACGACGACTTAACGGCTGCCGTTGCAGAGGCTTCAGAAGAGGTAAGTCAGTTCTACATTGTTTCATGTCTGCTCTGAACACGGCCTCCCCAGGATACGGACATCTCCTCGTCTGAGGGTGGTTCGGATGATGACGAGGCAGAGGACGATTATATCGCTCCTCACCAGGACCTCGAGCAACTCCTCACCCAGTCTCTGCAAGAGGCTGCACAGTCCACCAAACCTGACTCTCCTGCCATCGAGTCCTCCACAGGGGCCCCAGGTAGAGACACCCTTTACCAATCCTTGTCACGCGACGCGCTCATACGTGTTTACGGTAGCTCTTCAACCACCGCCCCAAATTCGGCCACCTTCCCCTGCCCAAATCCGCAAGACAAAGTTGCTTTCAGACATATCATGGCCTAGGTCCTTCACCGTCGAAGCAATATGTGCCATCCCCCACCCCTGCGCCACACACGCTCTTGCCTCGTCTCTGTGCATGACCCACATGATCACCGGCTCGGACGACGGCTACATTCGAGACTACGACCTGTTCGCTGCCGTCAACGGCAAGGTCTTCCTTACCGCACCTCAGAGGCAGCATTGCGGCGTGATCGAGGGTATCATGAAGGCCGGCCAGATCAGGTGCTGGTGGGAGAACGCCCTTCCAACGGTCAACCCAGACAATAGTTTCGGAGAGGCCCCGCTGTACCCGGTCTATAGTCTCGCAATGCAGTCAGATGCACTGTGGTCTCTGGCAGGCTCGGATGTACGTCACAAGAGCTATTTTCATTGCGCAACTAATGTTCTACTAGCAAGGTCATGTAAGCCTGCACACCGTACGACACAGTCCTGGCCGCCTTTGTCATGTTATGGCTGGGCACAAGGGTCCAGTATCTGCCCTATCCCTGCAGCACGATGAGAAGGGCTTTTTCAGTGCAGGCTGGGACGGAGAAGCTATTGTAAGCTACCTCGCATATTTGGCCGTTCGAAACGCTAATAGGTGGCTCTAAGCACTGGGACCTTAACACTGGCCAAATGGCGAGGAAGTTCTCTGCGCACGGCGCACAGCTCGCGGCCGTTGCTGTGCGGCCGTTGTCCACCAACTTTATTCATAACCCGTGGAGCACGATTACAGCTGGAAGCGAGTTCACCGTTTCAATGCGGGGCTCACGGGATGACCACCAGGCACACCATGGGTCTTCATATGAAGCTTCTATGCCCCCACCTCCACCTCCGTCGAACGGCTCCTTTGGCGGTCACCACGTTCCCAAACAGGAGGAGGACGCCCGGTCCGATACCTCATACGATCCTCTATTCGACGAACCCGACGCGGATGGTGACGGCGAGGGCGCTGCGGCACCGCCCTCTTTCGCGCCGTTCGGAAACGCAGGGCAAGGCTTCGCTCAGCCCAACCCTCAGAACCTAGGGCGTGGCGCCATTGCACCGAAAGGCGCGCCACCAGTCCTCGACTCCACAACTTACGCAACGTTTTCACCCGATTTGCTCATGACTGCGCATGTCGATGGCCAGGTCATCTTGTGGGACAGGCGTGTTCAGACCCCTGGCAAAGGGGTCGGTAGGATGTGGATGAGCGAGAAGACCCCTCCGTGGTGCATGTCGGTACGTTGTCCGAGTTCTTCTGGGCTAGGAAGTAGTTTGCTGAGCGTTTCGTTGTTGTTTCAGGCGTGCTGGTCCGCAGATGGGAACCAGATCTATGCTGGTCGCCGAAATGGCGCAGTTGAGATCTATGATGTACGACAGACTGGCCGCGCCGCTTCCGGAACACCTAAGATTCTCAAGACCCTGCGGAATCCTCTCAGTTCCGGCGTGGTCTCCTGCGTAGTTGCGTTCCCTGACGGACGACATCTTGCGTGGTGCGCTGTTCTTCTCCTTTTCACTCTGCCCTCGCCAGTCCCTGACGGCAGTCGTCAATCTCTTAGCGCGTCCACGGATAATATCCGTCTATGGAACGTGGCGGAAGCGGGGGAGCCAGACCTGAACGGCAAAATGAAGAGCGGGGTCCAGTTCAAGATTATCCCGGGTCATCACGGTGGATATGTGTCTCAGATGTGTACGTGCCTCCTTATTACACCACCGCGGTCGTAGGTGCACTAACCTCGCACCGTAGTGGTCGATCCAGCAGCTCGTTTCTTGGTCAGCGCAAGCAGCAATAGAGGCTGGCACGGAGAGAATACCAAAACTGTTTTCGTTCATGAGGTCAAGCATTTGTTCTGATATTTGCTGTGTTTGCTATGCTGTATTGTATTTGTTCGGATATATCTAATGTGTACATTGACTAGCATATGCCAACCCTGATTCCATCTCCTACTGAATAGCTTCATGCACCCCCCAGCTATGAAGAGCCTAGATGAAAGGATTCGAGAATACGCACCAGGATCAAGACATCGCAGCTAAGACCCAACCCACCCCAAGAAATCAAATGAATCGGCGCCATAGGAGGTCCAGATACGCTGAGCTCATATACCACGCTAAATCCTTAGTACCAAACGCGAACCATTGCTCATCCATCGTGCGGCGTATCCCCTCGCGCATCACGTCCACCGCGTGGAGGAACGCCGCGCTCGGAATCTTGTTCGCACGAACCACCTCGCCGAGGCACGCGATGAACTCGCGCTGCAGCGCCTGATTCCCTTCGCGTGCGGGCTCGACGGCGGAGAGCGTCAGATTTCCATCCTTCCCGAGCGCGAGGTAGCGCACCATCTCTGAGTCGGGCGAGGACGGGGACGTGGGTGAGGGGGCAATTGGGGAGACGGGAGAGGCAGGTGGCCCTGGTTTCGCGGGGACTTGCCTGCGGAATGCGGAAGGGGGTGCTGGGGAGGTAGCATGTGGGACAGACGGCTGAGAGGATGACCTCACGGGTGGAGGCTTGCGGGGAATGTTAGATGTTGGAGGTCCTGCTGCGGAGTGGAGGAGAGGTCCACGCGCTGGATGGGTAGTCGCCCGCATCAGTGTCTGAGGCGTGGGCTTTGCAGGCGGCGTGGGTGCACGAGTCGCCGTGCTACTTGCAGAAGACGGAGGACGGGAAGGAGGTAGGGGCGTTGTGGTAGGGTCGCCTTTGGGCGGAGGATTGGATTCAACAGATACGACACCGCGAGAAAGGGCTGGCGGGGGTTGGGAAGGCAGCGATGCTGGCATCGCTGTGATATCGGAGGACGCTTTAGAGGACACAGAAGAAGTCGGAGAAATAGAGAGTGCCGAGAGACCCAGTTGGGGCTCCGTGCTGGAGACAGGAACTACGTGTACAGCAGCTGACTTCACTTGGCTATCCATTGGTGAAGCGGTGGACTTCTCGGGGGTCGTCGATGATCGCGCATAGTATGGCTGCCCTATGAAGAGGCCTGGGGTACGAGAACGCCACTGCGTCCGTGTCGCCGCCTCCACGATGATGTTATGAGAAACGCGGATCTCTTGAAAGCAGAAGTCCGGAGATGAGTCTACTATGATAGGAAGGCGTAGACTTCCCAGCTCCTGTGGGTTCGGTGACGAAGTTACCCCCACGATAGCCCCAGAACCGTTGGTCGTCGAAGTCGCGTCGCCGGGAAGCGGCAAGATATTGACGATGGGGATCCGCCGGATAGGCTCCAAGCTGAAGATGACCTTCACGGCAATGAGGAGAACTTGCATCCCGAGCCAGCCGTACGCCCACACGTTGAGCCCAACGACTAGCACCGTCGTGAAGATGTCCACCACGCCGCTCACGACCATTGCCGCGCCGATAGCTTTGAGCCACGTGCTCTCGTACTCGCTCCCGAAGATGTTGTATTCGCGCACGTTGCTCAGCTGTATGCTCAGCACCGCGCTCCGCACGTGCTTGCCCGCGGTGACGAGCTGGAAGCAGCGGTACTCGGCCGTGGCGAGGCGGTTGAGGTGGATGTAGCGCAGGCCCTGTCCCCGCACAACCTGCAGGGCGCAGATCGCCGCGGCCCAGCACGTCCCGCTGACGGCCTGGAGGACGATGAGAGGCACCCCCGCACCCGTGGCGGCGTTCTGGAACGACAAGAAGGTCTCTAACGCGTAGAGGAGGAAGTAAACGAGGAGGCCGCCGACCATGCGGCGTGTGTTGCGCTGGCTGAGCTCAACCTTAGCGGGAAGGCCCTGTGTCTGGAACCAAGCTTCGACCATATAGTCTTCGGTGATGTTGTGGTTCACGATCGTATTGGAGGAGTGACGCTCGGGAGTGCCAGTAGGAATGTGGACCAGGGGTGGGGAGAACACGTTAACGTACTCCTGGTGGAAGTAGGATAGCTCGCCGACAAGGTTGCGGTAGAGGTTTGCGCTGAGGAGCATGATCCCCACCTGTAACTTGGACAGGACACGCCCAGCGCCGAGGCCGGTGACAGCGAGAGACCCGGGAAACGTACGTGCAGCGATGGCCTTCACATTCTGGGTCTTCCCTGTGAGGACTGGAAGGAGGGAGAAAATGGAGCTCATTCCATTGATATTCTGGAGGGCGGTAGAAAGGGATCGGGCGTCCGAGCCGTCGGACTGGGCAACGACGACGCATGCTTGCCAAAGGATGACGCATACTCTGGACGCTAGCGAGCGAGTGGATTGCATTGGAGGGAGTAGGCCGTAGCAAGGCTGAACAGGTAGATGCCATGAGTCCCCGGGTTGGAATTGAGGGAGGAATAGACCCACCACAAAGATTCCCTGAGGAGGAGTAGCGCGAGCCCACGAAAGTTAGAGCCACTGGGAGGCATATGTACCTTTCATCGCCGGAGATGGGGCCGGCTGACTGTTACAGCAAAAGATCCAGATGAAGATACGAGAGCAATACCGATGCTAGCTTAGGAGAGCTATCAACTTCCGTATCTCCGGTCCTGCCTCTCAACCGGACCAAATGTCCTTGAAATCGAAGCTGACCTGAGCCTACCTACATCTGCCAAGCTACCGCAGCCCTAAGCCCTGTGGCACCGTGTAGAAGCGACCCTGGAGAACCTGTAGATATTCCCTTAGGTGAACAAAGCTGCCATGTCAAACCGCCCACGCTGTGCTGCGGCGATCAGGCTACTGCAGGGGATTACGTTCGACGCACGGAATACGATGGTTGGACCGCCTCGTTGTGGCCAGTGACAGAAGTGTTCCTCACCAGTCCAGGTTTAGGGAGTATCGGAGTTACTGAGCCATCTTTTGATCGGGATCTTCAGGGTCGAATACACAGGGATACGCCTCGACCGCTATACCAACCTCGTTGAGGCCAAATTGAGGACTTCATCGCCTCTGCCCAGGCAGTGCTTACTATGCGGAATGACTCGCACCATGTTATGTGAAGCTGGTCCTCGATAAGAAGCTAAGGTGGCCGATATCAAGCTGGCAGACACAATGTTACAAGATAGTGACAGACACCGTTCACACACCGCGAGTCTGTGGTAAGCTCCGTCCTTCTAGAGATCGGTCCTCTTGTCATACTTCGCCATGACCGGCTCCATCCCTACCTTCTGCAACTCCGCTGCGACGCGTTCTGCGCCTTGCATCACGCGCAGCAGGTTCCCGCCCGTGAGCCCCGCAAGGTCGTACGAACCCCATCCGCGCTTGTACAGCTCAGCGATCTACATGCGGTGCTCGAGTCAGTGCGGCGATCACGAGAACAATCTGCCCTGAATACGCACCAAAGCGGGATACTTCGAGACGTCCTCTAGCCCCTCTGGAACCGACCCAATGCCATCGAAGTCGCTGCCAAGGCCAACGCTACAACACGCAATCAGTACATCGTACACGGCGCTGCAGCGCTGAAGACGCACTGCCTCCGTCCAGCGACCTTCGCAATATGTTCCACGTGATCGGCGACGTCCTGAACGGTCGCGGTGTCACCCTTGACGAATACGGGGAAGAAGTTCACCTGGTGAAGACCCTCTATCAGCGGTCTTTCCCATGGCGCGTTCTATATGTATTCAGAAGCGCACCATAACGACCGCGTCGCGCTGACCCTCTCCGAAACCAACGAGCTTGAGGACGTCGTCAGGCACGTTACGCGGGACGTTATGGATTGCCCGTGCGGACGAATGGCTCCAGATGACGGGAGCCTTCGAGTGCTTGAGAGCCTGTCGTGCGGTGTCGTCTGACGTGTGGCTGAGGTCGACGAGCATTCCAATACGGTTCATTTCGTCGATAAGGGAGTGCCCTAGGGGGCTGAGACCGCCCCAGCGTGGCTCAAAGCCTTCGAGGAAGCCACAAGAGTCCGCGAACGCGTTGTGGCAGGTGTGCGTGAGCGTCACATAGCGAACACCCAGTTCGTACATGGTGCGGAGGACTCCAATAGAGTTCCCAAGTTGATGACCGCTAGACAGCGACGTTGAATATCTTGTTAATGCGCACATCCACATACTTCACGTACCCCTCAATTCCCAACAAGGACGCAATCTTACCCTGGCTAATAGCGTCCTTGATTCCTTGGGTAGTAGTGACATATTCGAAAGCCTGGGCGTCCAGGCAAAGTTATGAAGGCACATAGACGTATAATGAGAGCATTCCTTACGTCCGAGTGTTTGGATATGAGCAACTTGGCGACATCAATTTGTTCCAACGTATCACTGTACCGTGACAGATTAGGGATGCGGAGTCATAAACCACTGAGTAGCGCAGCTTACCGAACTCTCCAGGTCGGGTTCAAGAAGTCTTCGCCTTCCGTGCCGCCGGGGCAATCGACATATACCGACCAGAAGAACCCGCCAACCTTCCCTTCTCTCAGCCTTGGGATATCAACATGTCCGTAGAAAGGCTTGCTCAGGTCGATTGCAGAAACGTTGTTCCCGTAGGCAGCGCGGGCCAAAATCGGCAAATCTTCGCGAGAGAACAAGACTAAATGGTTCTGTATTGCACATCAAGTCTCAAACGCGCCCACCTATATGCCCATCCTCAAGTACACGGTTTCAACATTCAATTGCGGGGACTCTCCAAGGGGAACTCACAATAACAGGAGCCTTATCCATTATCACGAGCGCCGCCTCGTACGGGTCGGAGGGCAAGCCCGGACCCACACCGACAGGAGCCTTGTCCCAGAAGAAAAGCAAGGTCACGAGTGCGACGACGAAGACCGCGGTGAGGGCCGAGTAGACGATGGCGCGGACGTTGGCGGCGCGGCGGACACGCGCCAAGGCAGTCTCGACCTCGTTGTCGCGCGCGAGGTTGGGTACATTGTCGGCGAGAAGGGGCGCGGTCTCGCCGTTCTCTGGCATGGCTGTGGGATGACGAGGTGGGGAGAGGAAGGGAAGAGACGCGGCGGGCGGGCGACTGGGGAGGTGCTCCGGCCCCGAGTGTGAGCAGGTGGAGGAGCGATAGCCGACTCGTGCTGAGGGCGGGATGACTGATCCCGATCATGACGCAATAGGCCCCATTATGGCCGGCCCGCCACGCCACAACGCTGTCCGTATCAGGTTCTACGAATGAGCCTTCGACGGCCTACCATATGCATAACATGCCGTATATTACAACGCTCGAGAGCCCGGAGAAATACAGTTACATGATAGCAAAAGTAGCTACGGTTCAATGGTTTTTCTTCCACAACCTTTTCTGCACCGATGCTGCGGCCTTGTTCCCGAAGATGAATGCCGAAGTCCGTTTGTCCGCTCCCGTCTTGCGTGAAATACTGGAGGATCCTGCAAACATGATCTAGAGCAACAGTTGCCTATCTGAACCAGTAGTATGGTTGTAGGAGTGTACTCACCGCCCACACACCCCACAGACCAATCGTTCCTGACCCCAGACAGAGCAAGAAGCCCAGGGAACCCACAGAGGTTGTGTTATATGCAATGAAAGAGATCAAGGCGCATATTATGGAAAGCGGCTCAAGAAGGGGATGTCCAGGTGCACCTCTTCTGCCTGCGAGGTCTTCAGGGCCCGAAGGGATCTGAAGGGCTCGTCGGAACGGCATCAAGATGCGAGACTGAAAGGGCTTACATTCATGACCAAGGCTATGGAGAGTGCACTCAAAATAAGACCCGTATTCCACGCGAGAAACGATTCTAATGGCGTGAGCGAAGCCCGTCTTTCTTCTCCAGATTCCGCCAAGAAAAGGAGAAGTTTAGGAGAGAACATGAGGGGCAAAGACACGGCGAGCATTCTAAAAAGGCGCCGCAAGAAAGTGTGAGCATGCGAATGTCAGAACAAGATAAGTTACTAACATAGCTGCCGACGCCCACGCCCAGCTAGTAATTACACCGTCGTCCTTGGCTACATCTGCTACATGTTCGGTGGTGCGTTCTCCCGAAGACAACGGGACTTTGTGCTTAGAGAGGTCCTCCATTTCAATGTCGGCGGAAGACATGGCGGAAGGGTGGTGGAAGAAACACTCGCGTCGAGATCAAATGAGCTGGGCTACAAATACGACGCTGTGTGCACAAGGAGAGGCTGCGGCGACGTGTTCGCCCACACCGTGACTGTCCAAGTCCAGTGCATGGCCTAGACTGCGCTGACGTCACGCGTCTTTATTTGCGTATGTTGGGAGCATCTGCAGTCACGTGCACCACAGCTGCGAATCCGCAAGGAGTTAGTCGAGGAACCTGCGATCTACTCAAGAACCCCCTCACCGTTGAATGGTAACGCTCCGCTTTCTCTGAAATATGTGATACTGACTTGGAAGCATATTATGTAGTCAATATGGCATCTGATTGTCCCAGGCTGAACATACCACCGTCTTATGACGAGTTCCTGGCCTCATATCTCCTTCCTAACAAACCGGTCATCATTGGCCCCTCCCTCGTAAATTCGTGGCCAGCTCTCGAGAATTGGGTAGCAGAACGAGAGTCAATTGACCTGGGGTGGCTCGAGTCCGCTTATGGAGATTACGAAGTGACCGTCGCCGATTGCTCCTCGCGGGATTTCAGCGACCAAAGCCGCGAGCAGAAACGCTTTCGCGACATCGTCTCGCTCTGGAGGCAGGGATCTGGCCAGAACCTCTATGTCAAAGACTGGCATCTAGCCCGTGCTCTATCTCGCCAACCATTATCCGGCAACCCTTCGAAGCAACAGCCGCATTTTTATACCACCCCCGACATCTTCCGCGATGACTGGATGAACGCGTACTACTCCGCACACACAGAAGACGATTTCCGCTTTGTCTACATCGGCGCCGCGGGCACCTTCACGCCCCTCCACCGCGACGTTTACACATCGTACTCTTGGTCCACCAACGTCGCCGGTCGCAAGCGCTGGTGGCTTTTCCCGCCCGAGCAGACTCCGCTCCTTTTTCGCAGAGGAGGCGAGGCGCACCTCGAGGTCGCGTGCGACGTGCGCGACGTCGACCCCACCGCGTTCCCTTCGTTTTCCCAGGCGCGGCCGGTCATCGTGGAGCAGGGCCCGGGAGAGACGATATTCGTGTCAGCGTCCACGCTAAGTCGCGCTTCCGCCTCGACCACACTTGTTGTGCTGACCCTCATTCGGATCTGATCGTCTCTAGGCCGAGTGGGTGGTACCACCAGGTCGAGAACCTCACCGCGTGCATCTCCATCAACCACAACTGGTGCAACGCGGTCAACCTTCCCTCGCTCTACGCCTCAATGTGCGCCAAGGTAACGGAGGTCGAGGGTGCACTAGAGGACGTGAAGGAACTGCTCTCACAGGGACAAGTGGCCTCTGGAGATGCGGACGGTTGGAAGCGCGAGTGGGTATCGATCGTGCAGGATGTCGTCGAAAAGGACGCGGGATGGAAGTGAGTCATCTACTAGCCCATGTCTCTGAGCGTTGTTGATAATATCTTGATATTTTCTCCGGTTTAGTTGGACAACTTTCTGGTGCATGGTCCGACATGCACTATCGTTGGTTCTGGAGCGCCCATGTCCCGTAAAGGAGGAACTCTGGCCTGTTACACCCCTCACTCTCATGCCGCCACTTGATTTTATCAAGACGCGAGTGCGAGGATGTTACGACGACTTCATAGAGCGCGATGAGCATAAGCAAGGACATTTGGCTGGTCTTAGGGACATCCTTGTTGACATTCAAGTACTATTAGAACATAGTCTGGTTACCCCACCCCTTGATGCCCTTTCTCACACCGAATAATGTATATCCAGGTGCTCGTGTATGTCATCATCCAAAGAAAATGAAGCGAGGATAGTGTACAATGTATTACAGCGAGCAGTGTGCACGAGGATAACATACGAGGAGCAAACAATACAAAACGGTAGTCCCACTACTATATGCCAGAACATCTACATCCAGCTTAGAACGGCGCACCCCATCCACCTTGGATCATAGCAGCCCGAGATGGGTGGACACCGGCGGGTGCGCCGCCAGGATGGGGAGGAGGCGGTTGTCCATACGGACCAGGTGGCCCTGGCTGTTGAGGCGGATAGCCGGGTGTCTGGAAGCCCGCGCCGTACTGCTGGCCACCAGTAGGGTACCCGCCAAACGAAGGGGTGAAGCCGCCACCTGGCGGGGGCGGAGGAGGCATAGCGCCACCGTAGGGGTTCGGTGTCCTCCCGACCTGGCGCACCGACATATGCCCTGGCGTGGCGTGACCGGCGGCGGGGGTCCTGCCTGGCGTACGACTGCCGAATGGCGTCTTGCCACCACCCGGGCCTCCGAGACCACTGCCGATCGACATCGACTTTTGCCTATGGAGGCGTTAAGGAAAGAAAGTCTCGGAAGGAGCTTACTAGGATACTTACCTGACTTTAAACGCATCGCAGAGTTCGGGCACACCTGCTGCGGGTGTATCGAAGAGGTAGTAGCCGGCAGGCGTTACGCGCACAGGCTGCACGAAACGTCAGTATCCTATCCTTGAATGAAATAGCCCTACGTACCCATGTCTGCACCGTGGAATTTTTGTTCGCTAGATAACAAAGATTGAAGTGCCCTGGTCGCTTCCGGTTGAGGGTGAAACCGTAAGCGCTCTTCGAGGGGTTCGCGGCGACGAAGTTCCTCAGGAACAGATCTGGATAAAGATTAGTTTATGCAAGAAGCCGATACTGGAAATTGGCTTACGAAGATCGTCTTCTGTCCCAGGCTTGTACTTCTCGTGCATCATCAGCTCTTCTACCTTCCTCGCCATAGCTTGGACGTGGTTGACGATCAGTTCATCGAGATCGGAGAATTGTTGGTTCCCCTCGACGATGAGCTTGGAGCCCACTGTCTGCCCAGTAGGGTCCGCGTTGGGCTCCACAACATCTAGTAAGAGAGATCAATCATTATCCACGACGCCGCTGATGCTACACATACCGATGTGCTGATAGAGCTTGTCGTCCACTTTCCAGGTCACCGCGAGGTGGTTGTGGCCCTTAGACGACGGGCGGATGACAACATCGCCGCGCTGTTGCTTCTCAAGATAAGCCTCGGCTTGGTGCGAGTTGAAGTTGTGGAAGTTGGGATGCTTGATGACTCGCCGCGTCTTGTCGACCTCTGCCCGCTTCTTACGTGCTTGCATCTCCGCGTCGCGGTCGAACTGGGCGTGATTCCAATTGTCGTCGTGTTTGACACGACGATATTGGCTGTCACCTGCGCTGACGTCCGTCTCACGCGCCGAGAGCTCAACAGAGAAGTTATCGTTGGCCAGCTCGAGCTTGACGTCGATGACGACTCCGGATAGCGTCTGTCCTGGCTTGACAATTGCATTGCATGGTTGACCGATGTCAGTGAGGTACTTCTTGGAGATGTTGCCCTCAATGCCGGAGTCGAGTCGGACAGCAACAAAGGGTTCCTTGACACGGACTGCTTGCACGGACACGATCAGACCGACACGGAGCGTGCGCGGCGTCTCTCCGGTGAGCATGGTCAACACATCCCAATCTACAGGCTGAACGAAGTCGGCGCGCTTCTCTCCGTAAGGTCGAAGGAGCTCATTTCGAATGACGTTGAGTGTGTGACGCTTCTTGTCTTGGTTGGTCTGGTACATGTTGACAGCGAAATCGTCGAGGTTCAGTTCGTCCAACTTCTTCTCGTTGTCATCGTCCTGCATGATCACAGCGACGACGTGTGAAGGGTGCTCGTCGTGAATGTCCTCCTCGTCAAGCTCCAAAGCGTCGGTAGCCATCTTGCGAGCTAGCTCATAATCTTCGGGGTGAACGCGCGTGCCATCTAGAGGGTCTGGGACGTCAATCTCCTCTCCGTGGCGGTTCTTTGCGGGCTTGGGCTCAGAGTCCTGCATAATACGGAGGAAAGCGGCTGCGTTCAAGAAGATCTTAGCGGTGAGAAGGCCATTCTTGATGAATTGGTCCCTGTTGATCAAGTTGCCGCCCTGCATAACCGTAAATATAGGAGCGCGCTCGAAGTGACTGTTGCTCACCATGGCAGCGATCTTCTTGACTAGTACCTGCGCCTTTCGTGGCCCGAGACCTGATACGAATTGAAGGAGGTTCTGGTAGTAGGTGTCGGTCACAGCACGGTTGATATCCACGCCAACTTTATTGACGACATCGATCAAAACTCGCTCCAAGGCCGTGAGCATCTTCTCACGAGGGACCTGACAGGCTTTCAGTAAGTTCGGACATACACTGGGCACAAAACAAACTTACAAGTTGTTGGAAATCTTCCTGGAAGGTGATCGCCGTAATGTCCGACCCGAGGGCAGCGTATTCGTTGAGTGGACTCTGGACGTATCGAGCCAGGCCCACACAGTACTTGCTCAAGGACGACAAAGCACTGAACTCCTCGTCGGCACGTCGGCTGTGCTGATAGAGGCGGGCTACCTCGTCGTGGACATAAATGACTGGTGTGCTGAGCGACTCCTCTTGTCGACTAGACTCGCCCCAGCCATTGGCCGCACCCTCAGTTGGAGCAGAGTTGGGGTTTCCAAGAAGCTCCTTGATTCGCCGAGCGAGCTTCGTCGTAGCGATGCTGAAGCCTCCCACAGCAATCACGTCAGGGCGTCGTCGCTTGATTATGTCTAGAAATTCGTCTTGATTGATATCATCGACGAGGTTGTCCACTTTTGTGTGCTCTCGTAGACGTCCCGCTTCGTCGATGAAGACAATAGCGATTGAGTCTTTATGAGGGTCTCCTTTCCCCCAAGACATGGCCATAACGGCGGGCGTATCCCCCTTCTTCATAGCTGAACCAGCATAGGGAGCGACGTCGATACGCTAAAGGGGAGTCAGTACGGTGCGAGATAGTGATGTTACTATAGGCCGACCTGACGAAGAGTCTGAGCACACATCCGTGACATATGGTCTTCGGCTTCTTCGCGGAGCCACTCTCGAGTCCACTTCACGCCGACGGGGAGCAGGTGTTGCTCTAATGTTTCCTGAACGACTCGAGACCGTTCCTCGTTCCACGCGCGAGCTGTGTCACTGAAGCTATCCGACGCGAACGCGTCATTGAGCTTGCGCTCAAACACCGCCTTAGCATCAGACCGGAGGGCTATGGTCACCGTGACGAGATGCTCGGTCTCCGCAGCGAGGATGTTTAGGAACTGCGCTGATTGAACAATGTCCGTGACACTCTTCTGATGCAGATATTTGAAGTTCTAAGAGAAGACTATGAGCACAGAAGACAGACGGCATCACGTAGAGCTCACGAAGTATGGATGATGTTCGTCAATCTTGGAAATCCCCCGCTCCGTTGGAAGTACAGAAACGAGCGCATCAGCTTTGAAGGTATTCCGTATTTCGTTGCGTAGAAGGGGATCCTTCCCAAGCTCGGTAGCGATGATCATCCTTGCACGTGCGAGCAACTCTTCTGCGGGTTGTGCGCGAGTTGCATCGGGATCGACGAAGGTGTCAGCATAGGCAACCGGGTTAAGTTCCTGTTCGTCCACGAAATGCGTGTTGTGACCAGACATGAAGTTTTGGACAACCTCATGCGACTTGATACCAAAACCCTGAAAGAGGAGTCAGTTCATTTCTGTATAAAATGTATGTGGAATACCGACCTCGGCGAGCTTAGAGACAATAGTCTTTTTTGCAAGCTCATACGCCGACACACGACTGGGCATCTTGTGCTTTCGAGTATCCGCTTGTTCTACGTCGTCGTGGAAATGGAAGTCGAACTTCGACTTCTTCTGGTCGCGATACTTCATGCCGAGCCACTCAGTAGCGTCCGCTGCCATCTCGGCGGTCTCAATCTTCTTGCGCACTTCGTGGCTGAAGTAGTCGTCGGAGACGCCAAGGCGAGCATAAAGAGCATCGAGAGCACTGCGGCGCTCCAAAAGAGACCGGTACTTCTGTCCGACGGTGTATACCCGCCACAAATCATCCAAAGATAAGAGTTCCACGTGAAGTCGGGGGTTGGTGACATCAAAGTATGAGATGTAATCTCGCTTGTGCATCCAGATGTACGGGACTTCGAACTCTTGAATAAAGATATATCGGAGGGCGCAGGTGATTGCTTCCACGAGCTGAGGGAGGTAGGCATGATATTGTCCGTCTCCCCGGAAGAAATCGCGTTCTTTGCGGGCGGAAAGTCGAGTGATGACCCAGGATGCGGCGTCATCGATGTCGTTCTCTGACAATGGCTTGTGGATAGAGAGCGTGGAGGAAAAAGACAGGGCGGAGGTGATGAGTTGCATGCGTTCAGGGATGTCTTGGGCTCGGATGAGGTCATCGTCCTCCGTGAGTAGCCGTGCTCGAATCTCTGACGGTTCGAAGACCTGTAGATGGCCTGAGTGCACAGAATATATGATATTTTTGTGACCACACTCACGTCTTGGTACTTCATCTCGGGTTTCGCCCGGTCCTCTTCGTACACGGCTTCTTCGTCGTCGACTAAAGCCCAGTCGAAATCGTGGCCATCTCCAAACACTTCATGAATCTCATCCCACGCGCTGGCCAACGTTTATGAGCACCATATGGATGAGAGCAAGGTAGGGGGCGCACGTCGCATCGATGCCAGTAAGCTCTGGACGGGATCCTAATGCCCGTCTCCGCGCCTTTTCTAGCCTTCGTCTCTCCTTTCGCCGGGCCTCCCTCTCCTGCTCGTCCATGGCCCCGCCACCTTCCTCTTCGTCTTCCTCGATAAAGTTGTACATGTCGTCCATGTCAACGTCATCATCATCATCCCGACCGGCGGCAGCCCTATCGTCATCCCAGATATTGTGGATGTCCTGTACACGGGGGAAGTTGTCGTCATCGAGATCGTCCTCGTCTGAGGACTCAATCACGTTCCGCTGCTTGGAAGAAGAAGGGGCGGGAGGTGACGGGGACTCGCGCCGTCGAGTAAGCCGCCGACGAGAGAAAGAGGCACCTGTGTTCTCTTCCAGGAGTTCGAGGTCATCTTCATCGAGAGCGTCCTCCTCCTCTTCACCTAAGGGATTGTAAAGTCAGGTGGGAGATGTACCGCCATGTATGAAGGGAAACATACGAATGCGGTGGTGACGCTTCTTGCGCCTCTTCCGACGCTTGCGCCTTTCCTCTTCCTCGTCGTCCGCCTCTTCTTCGTCTTCATCTTCGTCAACAATGAATCCTTCCCTTATCCGCCTTTCTTCCTCCTCGTCCTCCTCCGGCTCCTCAGAACTGTCGTCCGAAGCATCGTTTTGGGGGACCGTTCCGCCTTCCTCTTCTTCCTGTTCACTACCCTGCATTGGATCGTCTTCATCTTCGCGAGTGGCGTGCTCCATGTCGCGAGCAGGAGAGGACATGGTGGGAAGAGCAGAGAGAGTTGGGGGTGACTGTCCAGAACCGAGGACAAGTTGACCCCTTCATGTGCGACTGGAGACTTGGGCGGCTGTTGGAAATCGGAGATTTGATGGAGGAAATTTAGCCTATTGGTGTGGAAAGCGTGGTCAATCGGAGTTTTAATATGATGATGGGATGCATCCAGAATTTGCCAGATAGCCTTCACACGCCCAAATTACATCCACATCGCACCGGCCCCGAGTCTTGTTCCCGACTCGATATCTCAGCATCGTCTCCAATGGTCCCCGTCGACTTCCTCCGCCTCGCTCTCGAGGAGGCCCGGAAATGCACACCAGCTCCCACCGCGTTCTGCGTGGGCTGTGTGTTGACTGTCACGTATCCTCCGGGATCCGGCGTAGAAACTATCGTCCTCGCCCGCGGATACTCTCGAGAACTACCGGGCAACACCCACGCCGAGGCCAACGCCCTCACAAAAGCCCGCGAGCTCACATCGGAGCAGTTGTTGGCCCTCTTTCCAGCTGCCGAACCGACCGTCACTGTTGACACCATCCTATCCCATGCCGACATCTACACTACGATGGAGCCCTGTTCTATCCGCACCTCGGGCCTAGCCCCATGCTCCGATGCGGTCATCGCGGCGGGTATCAAGCGGTGCTTCATAGGAGTAGGAGAACCAGACGATTTCGTAAAATGCGAGGGGGCACAGAAGTTGAAAGATGCCGGTGTGGAGGTGATTTGGCTGGCGGGGTTGGAGCAAGAGTGCCTAGCAGTCGCGAGAATGGGTAGAACGGAGTGAATACAGCGTTATGCGATGGATACATTCATGAATACATGTGTGGTGTATAACAGTGTACAATCTATTTGTCTTCTTTCAATGCCTTCTTAACCAGTGCAGCCCACTCCTCAACAAGCAACTGCGCGCTCTCTGCGTCTAGGACTGTGCCAGCGTATTCGATAGACATGGCAATCTGATCGGACTCTTGCATTACGACAATGTCGATCATGACGTCATCCTGAAAACAGGTTATTTGAGACGATGCGCCCCCAATTGCAGTGTATCAAACACGAACCTGGATTAATTTTGTCACCTGCAGTTCGTTCACACCAACTATGGCATCCGACGAGACCTCCGGAATGAGATACGGAACCTGGGTGTCGTGTCAGTGATGTCATGAGATGTAATTGGCAACTGTATTCACCTCGAGGCTCTGGAGGAAGGCGGCATCATTCTTCTCGACGTCGGGCGCAACCTTGACAATGTTGACGAAGACGTTGGACAGGGGCTCTTCTCCGCACCCTACCCATTCGTGAACCTTGGCCAGCCGAGATTGTTCCACGACAGCAGACCGCGCTTGCAGGCCCTCCTGGATGTGCCTAGCGAGAGCAAGGGTCTCGCCTGTCCGCGCGCCGGAAACGCGGAATGGAAGGACGTTGATACAAGGCACAGCCATACGCTCCACATCTTTGACGTCGCCCGTCCTTCCAGAGTGCCAGAGCGAGAACACGGGGCTGTCCGATTGGGAGTGTCTGGCCTGGATCTGCGCCCATGACGCGAGGAACACGTTTTGAAGCGAGACGGCCTGCTCACGGGCCACCTTGTCGAGCTTCGACGCACCGGAGATGGCGGCATAGTTTGTATAGACGTCTCGTCGAGAAGAGGTCGACTCAGAAAGGAGGGAGGGGAAGAGGGCCGCGCGATCCGCTTGGAGTGCTGTCTTCCAGTACTGCATCTGCTCCCGCTCAACGTCGGCACTGGGAACAGCGTACTGAAGGAAGCTGCCCATGTCGCTTGAGCTCCGAGGTGTCTCTCCGACATAGATGCGGGAGAAGTCGTCGACCAGGAGCTGGAGGCTCCAAGCGTCGTACTGGAAGTGGTGGAGATGCATCACCATGTAATTCGCTTGCGGGAACTTCAGGAACACGGCCCGTGTGAACGGACGGTTGACAGAAGGTGGGTTTGATACGATCTCCTTCATCCGCTGCTGTACAATAACCGATGGATCCTCGGAGGCTTCAAGGCTTTCCTCAGACCAAGACGACGCGAGCGCCTCGGGCTTGAAGATCACCGTACGCAATGCACCACCCTCGGAATCGTAAGCGAACGTCGAGCGCAGGACAGCGTGCTTGTGAATGAGCTGGTCCCACGCTGAGCGAAGCTTCAGGGAATCGACGTCCACCGGAAGGCGGTAAGCAAAGGTGTGTTGGAATCGCGAACCCCGACTGCGTTGCCACATCCCGACCATCCACTCCATGCCGGCCGACGCCGGTGTGATCTTCTCTACGAGCTCGACGAGCTCGGGAGAAACTATGGAAGACCAGCGATCGTGAGGGATGTCGATAGAGGGAGTGGCAGCAGGGTCAACGGTGGCGGTCGTATTGAATACTTGGAGCTTCTTAAGGAGGTCTGCAACAGTCCTGCTCTGCACGATCTCGGCTGAGGTGAGGCGGAAGCCAACCCTTCGCGTCTTCGCGCTGATCTGCACGGCGGTAATAGAGTCGATGCCCAAGGTGGCAAGGGCAGTTCCGGGATGGATGTTGGATGCTGGGACCTTGGTAGCAGTGGCCAGAACCTCCCTGAAGGCATCGAAACGGTCGTCCCACGCTTGAACGTTCTCTTCCGGTACGTGATTGTCCGCACTCGCAGACGCCGTTGACAGGGGTTCAACAGGGATCTCCGGAATGCCCAGTGACCACGATTCCTCCGGGTGACGAACAATGTCGCGTAGCATAGAGGCATATTGCACCACGAGATTGCGCAACCCGGCGTTGTCCGCGACATCCGACATGCACGCCGCCTTCACCTCGAAGCCGTTCGCTGTCTCGTGTAGCTCGACATTCAGGGGGTACTGTATCCAAATAATCAGACACTGTCCACAAATAGTTCTCTTGAACGGTACACACATGAATACTGATGTCGACATCATCGCCCACACTGAAGGTCCAGGGAGCATTGTCTTCTGACTCCAACGATTCTTGCCTAGGCTGGAAGACGAACAGGCTGTCCCAGAGGCTCGACACGTTGAGCTGCCGCTGTATCGCCCTCAGCGACGCATACTGCCAAGGCATACAGGTCACGTTGGCTTCGTGCACTCGCTTGAGGAGAGCCTTGTTCTGGACTTCGTCGTGCATGCGGACGCGGCACGGCACAGTGTTCTAAAGCACATGTAAGTCAAAGCATACGAAAAGGTAGGTTTAACTCTCACCAGCATCGGGCCAATGACCTCCTCCGCTCCCGGCACGTCACGGCCTGAAACGACACGCCCAAAGACAACGTCTCGGCGCTGAGTCATCACGGCCAGCAGCTTGGCAAATGCCGCTTGGCCGATACACTGCGCCGTGACCTCTGCGTCGCTGCATGTACGCCGGATCTCCGCGTCCGTAAGTTCCACGGTATGTGATACGAG
Organism: Porogramme epimiltina; assembly: GCA_900155495.1. Taxonomy (NCBI): domain Eukaryota; kingdom Fungi; phylum Basidiomycota; class Agaricomycetes; order Polyporales; family Polyporaceae; genus Porogramme; species Porogramme epimiltina. The sequence goes on from FTLJ01000346.1 coordinate 35,069, forward strand.
GTGAACAGTGGGAGCCTCTTCAGACGCAGCGGCCTGGCGTGGAAGGGGTGCGTGATGGAGGTCCCGGAGGCGGTCCACCCAGAACGGAGTTCCGTTCTTCTCCTGCAACGCAATACGGGGGAGGATTTGGTGGTACTGGGGCAATTTCGGGAGCTCCACGCCTCGGTACAATTGCTCAACACTCTGGAACAATCCCGCGATGGATAGGCCGTCGTACAGGGCGTGGTGGAGCACAAGAACAAGCTGCGGGGTTCCCTCGGAAGAGGCGGCTTGCACGAGGTTGAGGGATATCGGTGGTCTGACGAACATCTCATTCTCGTCGCTCATCTTGATGAAGGGGTTCAAAGCCTCCGTGAGCTGCGCGTCTGCGATGTACGGGTGTTCCAACCATTGCACAGACGGCGTAGAGTGCACGGCCTGCGTCCACACGCCTTGACCGGATAAGAAGTGGAAAGATGTTCGAAGGATGTCGAACGAAGCGATCGCCTTGGTCCAAGCATCTTTGAGGCGGACGAGGTTAATGTCGGCCGCAAGTCGCATGGGGAAAAGATGGACATAGAGACGCCCGTGGGAGCCAATTGTCTAATTTGGAAAAGCGGTTAACTCGAGGGCATATGGACAAACGTGAGAACGCACCTGGGACAACATGCCGGCCTGAAGAACGCTTGTCGGGAAGACCTGGACTTCATCATCCGCATCAAGCTTGATCGCTTCGATGTCCAAAGCCTCCTTCAGCTTCTTGCAGTCCGCTGCGAAAGCCGCATCGGATACGCTGTCTTCACGCTGAGTGTTCGCCTTCGACCGCTGGACATACGCGGCGAGACGGAGAGGGGTTGACAGCCTCATGATGTCAGCAGACGTCATCGACAGGCCCTCAGCGGTGCACCGGCGACTAAGGCCAACAGATTTGATGGAGTCCAGGCCTAGGGACATAAGCGAAGTCTCTGCTGCGACGAGAGATTCGTCCACGCGAAGGAACTGTGCAGCGATGGCACAAATCTTAGAAACAGCCTCCTGGTCCACGTTCGTGAGGTCTTCGGCTTCCTCTGAGGACCCAGCCGTAGCAGCTGCAGCGCCAGAACTACCTAGTCCTTTCGAGGGTGATAGGGACAGATCCCATTCGCTAGTTTCCGCCATGCGCGCCGCGGTCTCTTCGAGGCTCGACAGGATCTGCTCGACAAGAGCTGGTGAGATGTCGGCAGATGTGAAGGCTGCGTGAACAACAGCTTGATCCTGGGTCGGGTCAAGCACCACCTCCACGGCGAGGATGTACTAGTAGGATGGTGAGCACATATCCGTATATGGCTTCCTGCGGACAACTCACGTCGGGTTCGGGGTTCTGGCTCTCCAGCATAGTCCAGAGCTTGCTAGTCCCCGTCTCCTTGAAGGACACCGAGAACAGTGTGTCGAACAGCGACCCCGAGCACTCCGGGATCCACTTCTGGATACGGCTAAGCGGGATGTGCTCGTATTCGCTCGCGTGCGCGACGTCCCGTTGAACCGCCTGGAGCGCTTTCGATGGTTCGTCCAACCGCACGCGAGCGGGGACCACAGTGATCATAGGGCAGATAGTAGTCGCGACGTCGTCTACGGGGAGGGAGCGGCCAGCGCGGATGACCTGTGATACCTCATATTAGACAACCGTATGGACCGTTAGATAGAAAACACAGAGACGTACGCCAAATACGACATCTTTGTGACCATATAGATGTTGGGCAATGAGCGACGCATAAGCACACATGAGGAGTGCCTGGAGGGTGACGTGCTGTCCAGCCGCCTTGGTCTGCAAGACGGAAAGCGGCTGCTTGAATGTGAACGAGGCGACGTCGGCAGTGGATGAGGAAGCGGGACGGTTCAGGAGACGCTCCCAGGGATAGTCCTTGAGGTGGGAAGTCCAGAACGATTTGGCGGAGTCTTGGTCTATGACGGCGATTTGCTCTAGGATGCCGTGGAGGGATGATGACGGGAGCTGAGGTTGGGACGTGTATGCCCGCTCTATGTCTTGCATGAGCACGGGGAGGGAGATACCGTCATACAGGGCGTGGTGGATAGACAGGGCCATGTACGTGACACCGGAGGACGGGACAACGAAGAAGGAAAGACGAACGGCGGGGACAGTGGAAATGTTGACGTTCAAGTCGCGGGAGATCTCTGAAGCTTCCTTCTCGGTGAAGTAACGCGGGAACTCTTCATCAGAAACGTCGGGTAGCTCCTTCTCGGGGAACTGTGGTGTCAACGCCTCAGGGCGGAGGACGACTTGGGCAAGGTCGCTGCCGAAGTGGAACACCGTGCTGCAAAGAAGGTGAGCACTGCTCTCGCGCATGCCGTAAGAAGCGGTGCAACACACCGAAGCATATCGTGCTGCTTCACGACCTCCGTCCACGCCTTCTTCACATCGGGGACCGAGGCATCCGACGCCAGACGCAACAGGACGTGCTGGACATACATGGTCGGAGAGTTGGTCGAGCGGTAAAGGACGCCCTCTTGCACAGGGAACGGCGGAAGGATCGACGCGACTGCGTCCGCGGCATACGCCACTTCGACCTCCGCGCGGACCTCCTTAGCAAACTGCTCAACGACCGACGGGCCCTCAGCGGCGACAGCCTTCCCGCTCTCAGCCTCCAGCAGCGCCGCAATGTCGCTGATCACGGGCGACTGCATGATGCGCGCAGGCGCGACCTTGGCGTCGAACGCCTTGCGGAGCTCGGCGGTGAACCCCGCGACGGCGAGCGAGTGCATGCCGCACTCGAAGAGATTCGTCCGCGGGCCGAGACGCTCCACGGGGATGGCGACGAACGACTCCAGCACCTCCAGAACCCGCTTCTCGGTCTCGTTCGGCTCCCGGTCATCCCCAGCCCGGACCGCCGAGCTCTGGCCCCCGGCCCACAGGCCAGTCAGGGCCTCCAGGTTGAGGGAGAGGAAGAGCGCGGACAGGACCTTGGCGTCCGCCTTCCCGTTGGAGCTGAGCGGGATGAAATCGAGGGGGATGATGTGACTGGGGCGCATGTAGCTCGCGAGCTCGCGGTCGGCCGCGGCGCGGAGCTGCCGGAGGAGGCCCTCCGGGGCGGTCGCGACCGAGGGCTTGCCGCCCTTGCGCACCCCGACCGGCACGGAGGTGTCCCATGCGATGTACGACACGAGCTGGTCGATGCCGATGGCGGGGTGCTTGGCGAGGGTGGTCATGACGTCGAGCGTGCGCTCAGGGGCCGCGGCGTTACGCAGGATGGAGGAAATTCCTTCGGATTCTATACGCACGCCGCGAAGTTTGATCTGGGTGTCGATGCGGCCGATGATCTCCAGGGTTGAGTCTGGCATCATGCGTACGAGGTCACCGGTGCGGTACGCCCAGCGGTCGGAGCCGTCGACCGGGTACTTCAGGAAGACCTTCTGCGTCAGGTCTGGCCGGCCCACATAGCCCTGGCCGACGAGCGGACCTTCGACCACGAGCTCGCCCGTGCCTCCACGGAGAACCATGTTCATATCTTCATCGACCACGAAGGCCGAGACGTTGAGGAACGTGTGACCAATATTCGCCCGCGGGGTGTCCTTGTCCATCATGCGCGCAGCGCACCCGATGGTGACTTCGCTCGGACTTTGAGAGGTCGCGTTAGCGCAATCAACGGAGACAGTAGACCGCACAACCTACCCATAGAAGTTGGCGAGCCGAACCAGGGGGTGCGACGCCCACTTGTCCAGAATCTGGTCAAAAGTAAGGTTTGAAAATGAAATGGAGAAAAGAAGGCGTTACGTACAGCATCGCTCATCTTCTCGCCTCCACACGCAATATAGCGCAGCGTCGTCGTAGCGCCAGAATCCTCATCCTCCTGAACCACTCCCATGGTCGCCTCGATGAGACTGGGGACGATGCCGACATGAGAAATGCGGAGGTTCTTGATGTAGTAGGGAAGGTCCTCCAGGAGTAGGGACCGCGGGGCGGACAGGATCGTGATGCCTACGGCGAGCGCGACGAAGATCTCGGCCAGATGCACATCGAATGCCACAGCTTTCCATCGGGGTTACTACGGAAGAGAAGCGGGAGGAAGCGCGCACTCACATGCAATTGACAAGTAGTTCACCCGGCCGGGCGGGGCGAGCTCCGCCGAGGCACAGAAATGACTTAGGGATCTGACGGCCTCGCTGAGACCATGGTGCGTAAGGATGCAGCCCTTTGGGGTACCCGTTGTTCCTGTGAGCCACATGTAAGTTGGATCATGTGTGTATGACGCGTGATAATGGCTGCAAATTTACCGGACGTGTAGAGGATGTAGGACAAATCCTCGGGCCCGGGTACGCTGAGAGGGTCCGCAGACTGCTCTTCGATAGCCGTCCGCACGGCTTCGTCGTTGACGTCAACCGCGCCGAGAGAGCCGAAACAAGGCAGGTCAGACGAAGAGAGAATGAACTGCGCATCTGAATCCTTCGCAATGAAAAGCTGCCGCTCCGTAGGGAGCTCAGGGTCTATCTAAGATATAATCCTAGGTTTGAGAAATGCGACGAAAAACAATTCGAGACAAAGAACTCACCGGCACGTAACACCCTCCGGACCTGAGGATGCCAAGGAGAGCGATATGGAACCATATGTCACGCTTCATGCAGACGGCGACCGAGCGGTTCTTCTGGAGCCCAAGTTGGATAAGCCAGCGGCCAAATTGGTTGGTCTTGCGCTCCAACTCCGCATAAGTGATCGTTTCAGAAGGGTACGAGGAAATGGGCACGTCTGTGGAGAGGTCTGGGTACCAGCGTACGGCGATGGTGTCTGGCTTTTCGGCGGCGCGGATGGCGAGGTGGTCGGCCGCGTACTCGGTGGGCGGCACAAAACAGTACGTCTCGCTAATCTTGTCGTGGTCCTGCTTCTCGAAGGACGAGACGAGTTGGGAAGGAAGTTCAGGCAGTGCAGCGAGCGAAGATTTCGGCACGGTCACGGCATGCCTGACCAGCGCGGCGACCTGCGACAGGAATAGTTCGGACTGGGAGGGGTGGAACACGCGCTCCGACGCGATGACTGAGAGGCTCGCCCCTGCCAGGTCGACAGCGATGGCGAGAGGGAAGTGACTGGCGAGGCTGGGGCTCGGTGAACCGCGGGCGCTAACTAGTGCTGAGGCGGGCGACTGCTTCGAAGAGATGTCTAGTGCATTGCGAAGGAGATCGGGATGAACCCGGGGCCAGCAGGGATCTGCGAGGGCTTCAACGACTTTGGCGGCGGACGCCTCCCATGTCTGCCCGTCGGTCCAGGTGATGCGGACGGGGAGAACCCTTTCTTCACCGTCGACGGCGAGGCCGAGGAGGACGTCTTGACAGCCGCAATAGGCACCAATAACACGGCCGAGCGCTACGACCACGGCGGGATACAGTGCGGAGGCATTGGAATCCGCAGCCTGATTTAAAGCTTGTGTCGCGGAGTGGGGCGCGTCGGGTGCGAAGCGGCGCGAGGAGAGATCTGGGAAGTCAGCGTGCCTGTAGCCTGCGAGAACATGGTCGCAAGTAGCTAAGGCCGCGGGGGTGGGAGCGTCCCCTGGAGGTATCGGGGACGAGGAGGGCATCGGGGGCGATACTAGGAGAATGAGCGGGAGGTTTAGCAGACCCGGACCGAGATGACGTGAGACCTGGCCGAGAATAGGCGCACCTGTGCGCACGATCGAGGCTTGGTGGACACACGAGCGTTACTTACGTCGGGGCAGAGAGGACGAGCGGCGCAAGGCCGAACTCTGAGGAGGGGGGCGGTCTATGAGCGGGTCCGGGGCAGGAGGAGCACAAGCAGGTGCTCGGGCAGGTGATTCGGGGCCGAAAAGGCCTCTGGGGAGACTGGGGCGACTGGTGGGGTGTCGGACATGAGCTGGCCGTGCAGTCGGGAGGGCGCCAAGGCACATGGCCGGTTGCTTCCAGACGGCGGGGGTCTGGGGGGCGCATGGGCGAGGCACGGCGGGGACAACGGCGGAGAGCAGAGGCCGCTCGGAGCCGAGGGCGAGGACGAACGGGCGGGGCGGGAGAGGTTGAGGATAAAGTCGAGCACACGTCCGCCAAGGACGCGGACGGCGCAAAATCTTATCAGATTGCACCCTGGATCAGCGATCACGCCAATCTGATTAGATGCGGGCGCGCACCGGTGATCTAATCTGATAGCCAGACATGGCTATTCTGATGCTCATGTACCGGCATGCGCCTCTCCCTGTCCCATGCCCTCCCGCCCGTCGGCCGGGCTCGTCTCCCGACTCCCTCCTGCGCCCAGAATCCTGCGCGCAATGTCACAGACGCACCGAGCCGTCCTCCACATGGCCTGGCCGCCTGCGCTCTCACACCGCACATCCGTTTACCCGTCCGAATTGCCTCTTCCGACCCCTGCCCTGTCTGCACTCCACCCCCGGTTCCGCACGACGTCGCCCATGGGGGTCCATCATGCCATGCTTGCGTGGTAGCCACCCATTATATCACCCGTGGAAATCTGTCATCCAAATCTTGAGCATTTTCATCCGCTTTAAAAGCTTTCCTGTGCGAAAGCTGCCGGAGAACCTCACCCGGCCCTGCCCACATCCTCGCCTCCACCTATTTTCACACCTCTCCCTCCTCCTTCCCTCATGTCCTCCCCGAGCCCCGCCGATCCCGTCTACGATGTCATTGGCCTGGGCTTCGGCCCCGCCAACGTCGCCATAGGCGGCGCCATCATCGAAAAGTGGGCGAGCGCGGCGACCACGGTGCGTGCCCTCTCTCCCATGGCTGTCCCGCATGCGGCTGGATACTGACAGATATCGATGGGCCTATCTATCCCGTCATCCCCGTGCACTCGTGACCAGAGCCAGGCGCCGCTGCAACATGTATTGTTCATTGAGAAGCAGCGGGAATTCCGGTGGCACCCCGGCATGCTCCTGCCCAACTCGCGTATGCAGATCAGGTTAGCGTCTGCACCGCGTCCGGAGGTAGCAAGGTGGCTAACCGCTTTTGCTCCGCTCAGCTTTTTGAAGGACCTGGCTACACTTCGGTCCCCGCAGTCGCCGATAACCTTCCTCAACTACCTCCATTCCCAAGATAGGCTCTTGAACTTTATCAACCGCGGCAGCTTCACCCCGACGCGCAAGGAGTATGCCGACTATCTCTCCTGGGCTGCCGACTACGTCCGGAAGCAGGGCATCAAGGTTCGCTACGGCGAGGAGGTCATCGCTATTTCCCGCTGCGAAAACGGCATCGTCGAGGTTCGAAGCCGTGACACCCAGTCCGGCGAGGAATTCTCCAGGCGGACACGTACGTCTTTTGCTTCCATTCACACAGCTCCACTCGGCGTCTCACACTCGTACAGGAAACCTCATCCTCTCTCCCGGCGGCTACGCCAAGCTCCCCCCCGCTCTCTCCGTCCACTACCCCCACCCCCGCATCGTCCACAGCTCCGCTTACATCTCCTCTGCCGAAAACTTCTTTGCCACCCTCCCCCGCAGCTCAGAGCCCCTCCGCATTGCCGTCATCGGTGCCGGCCAGTCTGCAACCGAGGTTCTTCTCGACCTCCACAACCGCCTAAACGCTCTCCATGTCTCCGGCGGGCGCAAGCATGAGCTCGATATGATCTTCCGCAAGGGTTCCCTCAAGCCCAGCGACGACACCCCCTTCTCCAACGAGATCTTCGATCCAGCTTGTGAGTGGCTCTCTCCACGCTTCTGTAGATAGCCTCTGAGAACGCCTCTCCTTCATAGCGACCGACTTCATGTTCGGCCTTCCCACCAACCGCGACCGCCAGCACGTGCTCCGGGAGTACCACCCTACCAACTACAGCGTGGTTAACGCCAAAACTATTGACTCGGTGAGTACCCTGTGTCACTGTGCTGTGCTCAAGCGCTCACGATGCGCTCCAGCTATACGAAGTCATGTACCACCAAAAGCTGCTCGACGGCATCAAAGCGCGCACTGGCCGCGAGGAGGAGTCCAACCGCACGCGCATCACCCTCTGCCCCTTCACCTCCATCTACTCCTCTGAAATCGTCCCCGCCACCGGCGGCACCACGGGCGAGGCCGTCCGGCTCACCCTCCACGGCGTTCTCACGCGCTCCGTCTCGCACAAGACGTACGACGCCGTCTTCTGTGGCACGGGCTACGACCGCGACGCATGGATGCGTCTCCTCGCGGAGTCGGACCTCGCCGAGCCGTTCGGCGTCAAGTCGTCCGCGATCACGCTCGTCACCGACGCGGAGGCCGCGGCGGCCTCGCAGGCGACGCTCCCCCTCTTCTCCGACGTCGAGGCGTCCATCGCGCGCGCGCCCGCGAGCGGCGACGCCTCGTCCAGCTCCTCGGACGGCTTCTCCACCCCGCCCACTCCCGACACGCCGCACTCGCACCACGCGAAGCTCGCGGGCGAGAACGGGCCGTCCAAGGTGCGCGTGTCACGGACGTACCGCATCCTGCCCGCCGCCGGGGGCGACGCGGAGGGCGCCGCGCCGCGGGTGTACCTCCAGGGCTGCACGCAGGCGACGCACGGGCTGAGCGAGTCGCTACTGAGCATCCTGGGCGTGCGCGCCGGGCTCGTCGTCGACGAGCTCTGCGGCAGCGCGTAGACGTGTCTGTGGGGTCTGTGTGTCATCTTGGACGGTCTGAGGAGGCCTCGGGCGCGGAGCGGTTCTTGTTTCAACTCGGCTTTTTAATTATAGTCGCTCGCATCGTAGGGTCGACTAGATGTATATACTTATGCTATCCCATACCTCTTGATCGGAACGGCGGCGTGACCCTGCACGAGGCCAGACGGGGACGTCGGCGCACCGTTGACGACTGGGTCACGCTGCAATATCACGCGTGATTGATGGAGACATATCGAGTAGTTGTAGCCTCTCTAGGTTGCTTCAAACTTGCCTCGCGCAAAATCAGAAGGTGTATTCCTGATACGCGTGAGTTTGTGGACGCTGCCAGGCTGTGCGAGAACTGCCCCTTGGAGGCTCCCCGGGCCCCGCTCGCTGATCGGGGACTTGGGGGCCCAGGGCAGAGTTTAAATCTTAAAACATGTGCGAGAAGTTTGGCCGGCCAACAGAGTCGAGAGCCGTTCAAAACCCTTGTTTGCTCAAACTCCTGTCTACATGAGGTTTTAGTGCGACTAGATTCCGGGAGAGAAGGGGGTATCGGAAGCTCTTCTGACAGATAGCGAGGACCTGGTTGGCTGGGGGGAGGACGCGATGAACTCTGTGGAGGCGAGACACGTTGAGCTGGAGCCTTCTGGGTTGAATCCGCGGCGCGGAGGTGGACTGAGGTGCGATGGCGCGAGAAGAGCGGGATCGCGCGCGGTTGCCGGCACCGTGCGCAAAGTGGATCGTGATCGATACGCGCTTCCGCGGCCCCTGCCTCCCCTGGCCTCGCGATGAGTTCCAACATTCACCCGGACTAGTGCGATGCCGCCATCGTCGTGCTCTCCTTCCACCACCATCACCACCACCTGCCTTCGTCGAATTCTTGGGCAGCTATCAGTCAGCGTTCTTGTGGCGAACGTGGGCGGGAACTTACGGTGAAGGTTCCTCGACGGCTACAACCTTCCGTCCGACACTCGTGCGTTACCGGGCTTGGGTCTTGTGGTTCTCTTGGTCCATCTTCACGCAATATCGTCGCTCAACCTCCGACACACGTGGTCCCAGGGGTACAGTTTTCGTCCTGCAATTAGACCTTTTCAAGTCTTGCTGCGCCCGTCTTGACCACTTCTCTACTGCATCGGCGCGCTGGGTATTTGGAGTCAAATAAGGATTGATGAAGAAGAACTTTCTTGCTTCCACCGTCTTGGCTGTCCCGAATACAACTGCCACTGGATGGCGTAGTCGTATGTATGCCCCCCGGAACATGGATGTCGAGTCCATTCGAAGGGTTCCCCGGTAGTCAAACACTTGCATCCTGCGACGCGGGCAGACCAACATCGGGTCTCTTCCACAGGATCCCGACTATGCACAGGTGCGTATTCTGCTCTCATGTCTTGCAGTGTTGCAAGTACATTGCGTTTGCACACGGTCGCTGGTCGTTGATGAGGGTTGTGGGCGGAAAGTAGCGATGTCGTTCAGACTGGGGACGTTGGTCAAGCATAATTGAACTGCTCCGCCATAGGTGCAGCGCGATGATCATCGTGTACCCCGATTGGCCCCGTATGGACACCCCGTGTCGAACTCGGTGGAGGAGCATCTGGAGCTCGAATCCGCGTTGTCGGACTTGGGACTCAGATGACATGTTGAGGTGGGGAGGGCACGCGTAAATTATGTAGCTAGCCTACGAAATTTACAGCCCTTCTCTCCTAGACCGAGAAATTGCCATGCGATGAACTCCTTTTTGATCATTGCCATAAACAGGTGACAGGACGCACCTTCCTTCAGCCTCTTTTGCTCGAGTCGAGCAGTATGGTGTGACCTGACGTGACATAGTCACGCGGTCTAGACGCTTTGGTTGCAAAGCTCCAGCCGTCGAGGGATGTGGTGAGGGTGGGTGTAGAGTCTCCAGAGGGCGTTCATGCACGCCACATGATGCCTATACGGAGGAACAGGATTGGTTTTAGGACTAGGAGTGTGCTCACCAGAGAGTTGGCCCATGTCTCTCCCCCCATTGGCACTTGTCAGGGCACGCATTCGACCTCTCGATAAGAGGGCATGTAGCCCACATGTCCTGCATTCGTGTTGTTGTTCTGGAAACACAGCTGCGTTGCGAACGGTGGCTTGCGTTGTCGTGGCTTGGACATGGTCGTGGAACACTGGCTGACTTCACCTCTTCCAGACATGCGATGTATCGAGTACTCGCCGAAGATCTTCGACGACTTCTTGAGGGTCTGGCTCCTTGCTGCGCCTGTCACTTCTTAGGGTCGAGGATCTGCGCGCGTGGAAGAGGATTTCAGCCTCGTCAGACACGGCAGGGCGTGAGACAAGAGCCGGGACCAGAAGGGGCTCGCCGACCGTATGGAGCCAGAGAGAGCGGGTTCGGGGAGCGACACAACCCCTGAACAGCGCCGTCTCTCGGAAACGCGCGGGCAACCCGCCGTCTCTGCTTGATGCGGCCCTTTCCCTTTACGCAAATGCCGTCGCCAGCCTTGGACCCCATATAATGGCGAGAATCGCCATTTCCCCCCCATCTCCCTCCTTCCCTCTCTCTCTCACCCCGCCTCCACCCCGTCTTTATTCGTTCGTTACACTCCCCATCGTGGCTACTGACTAGCAACCCGCGCGCCCCTCATGCGCAAGCAAGAGCCGCCCTTCCCCTCCTTCGTCACCATGTCCCGTGAGCTTCAAAAGGATACTCTCCGGCTGCCAAACTACCGCGAGAGCATCATCCTCCGCTTCCACCCCTACCCCCAATCACAGCGTAAGACCGTGGATCCGATGATGGTGAGCCGTCCCCGTGGAATGCATTGTGGGTGTCTTCATTCACACCGGCGACGGAAATGAAGAAGACGGTGGACTATCGGTACGCGGCGGAACCGGCAACGCTGGAAGGGAAGGCAGACAGCTGCGTGGTGAGTGTCAACACGCTCCGCCCCTTCATCTCAGTGGTTCTCATGCGTCATCGCCCCAGTCGAGCGACGACGACGGTGCCAATGCCGATAAGGCTGTTCTGGACCTGGACCGCGCTGTGAACATAGAAGACGGTACTCAGGTCAGGCGACGCCGCAGTCTCACGTCGTTGATCATCGTATGTCGCGTTCTTTTGCTGCAGTGGCCGTGGTTCGTTGACACAGCGCTTCTTCGACGATCCCAGGACTTGGCTCTTGCTATGAAGGTGAAGAAACGTCGCTCTTCGTTGAAATTCCGTTCCGACACTTGAAGTTGAGAGCTTGCGGACTTTCAGCCTCGTGTTTGTGTTCGTGTTCGTTGCAATGTGAAGGCTGACGTGTTCTGTACTCGTGTTCTCGGTCAGGGGTTGAGATTCCCGACATAGCACGCATTTAATCGCCCACGGCGCATTGTATGTATCTATAGAGTTCGCCTTCGTCGATGTCTTCTTGTAGAATACCTCGCTTTCGTCGCATTTGCTCTGAAAATGGTTGATTCTGCTTTCGTGCTTCCTTCACTCCCGCACGCCGCGTTTGAAGGCTTCCGGAACGCGCTACACGCGGTTGATGATGTCAGGCATTGTGGGCGGCCGAGTGATGCGGCGGACTCTTCGGGCATTCGTCGCTGAGCTTGCGCTGGCCTCGACCCTCGAACCGACGGCGATCTTCTTGCGCTGGAAACCGCACACCTCAGAAGACACATGTTCGGGAAAGTGCTCACGATGATAACCCTCTTTCCCACTCTCAGCTGCTTGGGGCCCTGAAGTTGTCACACATGTCGTTGGCACTGCCCTGGCGCTATCTCTTGTCGTGTTGAGTTCTTGCCCACTTAATTTGCCACTGTACACGCATTATCGGACAGGACTTATTGTGGTGGTAATCTTATTCGAGGAATGCTGAGGGCGAATGTTGGCACAACTCTTCGGGCTTGTCGCTTGATATGGCTTGGCCAAACTCTGGGTCTTGATCCTTCACTCTTGACTTGGTCGCACAGAGCACGCAGAGGCACACCATAACTGGCATGGGAAGGGAGGCGTCGCGCACGGCCGCTGGAGGCAGACCGCGTCGCGCTAGCAAAGGAAGTGTCGGGACCGTTGAAACAGTCATTGGCGTCTGTAGGGGGATATATGGGAGATTTGTATTTGTCGCTATTTGGACGATACCAGCGTCTAATAATTTCTTGGTGCCGCTCCTCCGGCAAAGCAGGTGAGCACGCCGCACATTCCTCCTATAGCCTCCACGCTGCTTCATCTCCTCCGCCCAGTCCAATGCGTGTCGAAAAGTGCTATTTCTGCTCAAAAAGCGTATATCCCGGCCATGGTACGCTTCCCATTTCAACTATGCCTCTGCGGAAGCTCACCTTCATCCCAGGGAGCGCATTCGTCCGGAATGATGCCAAAGTCTTCCGGTTCTGTAGTTCAAAGTAAGTCTTCTCCAATTCATAACTCTCGCCATTGGTGTTTATTTGCTGCTATCTAGATGTAACAAAAACTTCAAGTATGGGAGCCCACACACGTTAAACATATTGCGATGGGATCTAACTACGCCCACAGGATGAAGCGTAACCCGAGGAAAGTACGCTGGACGAAGGCGTTCCGCAAGGCGGCCGGGAAGGAGATGACTATCGTACGTCCTTCGTTCTATCCCAACATAAAACATCCTTCGAGCATGACTGTAGGACTCGACCATCGAGTTCGAGAAGAGGCGAAACGTCCCTGTCCGCTACAACCGCGAGCTTATCCAGACGACGGTCAAGGCAATGAAGAGGATAGCGGAGATCAAGCAGAAGCGCGAGCATGCGTTTTGGAAGAACAGGTGCGTCGCCCGTCGTATTGATTATTTTCGGCTCTGCTTATACTCTGGTAGGATGGCTGTGGCGAGGGAGAAACTCAAGGCGCACCGGAAGCGCAAGCTCGAAAAGACCTCTGTCAAACTCGTCCAGCCCATCACATCAGGGGCGGAGAAGGTCAAAGAGAAGATCAAGGTCGCTACCAAGACTCGGAGTGCTCTTGTTGCAGGCGAGGGCCGTTCGATGGGCATGGAAATCGACTGAGCTTGTCGCGATTTCTGTACGCACCCTTCTCCTTATCTTTCTTCAAGTCGCTATGCTTTGCGGTCTATCCACGGTCGGTGTATTGCTATGTAATGTAAACCTACATGCTATGAGATATGTTCCCGGTAATGTGTATCGATATGGAGCCTCGTGAAAATGATGGTAAAAGTACAATGAAGGTGTGGGCGTGTGTAAAGAAGCGTGGATACGGTCCCTAGCGTTGCTTATATTTCGCCTGGTTCTCCTGGCGAATGTTGGGGTCTAGTGTGTTCTGTAGGCCGAGTAGCGTCTTGCTGACGGCTTCCGTAGCACCGATCATCGGCTTAAGAACGGCGATGGGAACCGCTCGTACAACAGCGCGCACAGCACCCTGACAACCATTCGTCAGACAATATGGGCAATACATCATGGATATACATACTTCGTTGCCTGAACGCTCGTAGACTTCCATTGGCACAGCAAGGATAGTCTGTGCTGCAGAATTGAGGTTGCGCTTCAAGCTCCTATACGCAGACTGAACTCCATCTTTCACGTTCACTGGCTGTTCTGCATATTTGCTGATAAGCTCCCGCGTGTCCTCGTCCATCTCTTCGTCCTCGAGATCTACGGGTATCGGGACTTGAACGGCTTCTGCAGTAACCTCATCCTTGAATTGCGCCCCAAGCACTGTCTCGGCTTGCTCCAAGATGACTTGTGTGCCGGTAGCCAGGCGTGCACCAAGACGAATCGCTTCCATGGCAGTTGACTTAATGAACGCATTAGTTCCCTTCTGTAGGCCGCGGACGACCCGGCCATCCTTCTTGTATTGGGCGATAGGTAGTAGAACGAGATCAGCCACACCGGAGCCGACGTTGACGACAGAGCGGATCGGGGATACGCCTGAAATAACATCGACCAATTGTGTCGCTTTCACGTCTGGCGTCCATAGGTCGTTCAGGAGATCGAAGAACCGTGGCCATCCCGTAATCTAGGTGTCACGTAAGCCCGGAATGCTCTCCGAATACGATGTTTACTTACCCCCTTTACGGTGATGTGCCGCAATGTCATCTCCGCACCATCGAAGTGGAAGAAGTTCATGAGTTCGATAGTACGGCCGTCCCTCAAAGCACGATAGTCCACGCGACGGGGCTTGTAGTCCAGCTTGATATCGACCGGGAATACCTCGGCTTGCTCTGCAAATATTGTTAAAATCCTCTTGTTAACAACAGACGACGTATATACGCACGGAAATAGATCTCCTCGGATGGCTCAGATTCAGCTGGAGGGGATGCGTCGGGATCCTTGAAAGCGAAGAACTGTTTGAGGAAGTCGAGAGCATCCTGGTCCACGTGCAATCTCAGCGGCAGGATCTTCGCCTGCAAGTCGTATCAGCACACCTGTCCACACGATGGCGAAAACACACTTACACGAAGCCGAGCCTCCTCGGACGGATGTCCGGGTACCGGATGAAGCATGCGTAGTTCCACTTGCACCATGTTTGAGTCGGTTTCGCGGACATTACCACGGGAGTCAGCTCTTAAACTGGTCAGGAACTTCTTCCACGTAGAGGTCTTGATGTGGTCTAGGATTTCAATGTCCTTGATGGTAGCAAAGACCCTCGAGACCAGCGCAGCTTCGGGTCGATACTGATCGAAGTCGGCGGTGAGATGCATAAGGCGAAATTCAATCGATGGCCCCTTTGAACGACGAAGTCGTCGGCGCTGTGACTTGGAAGTGTGTGGCCCACCTCTACCAGGAGATGCTAGGGGCTGAGGCTTAAGAGACTGCCAGGAACTTTGCATGTCGGTCTCGAAATCCTCGTTCAGCTCATCATCTATGGCGGCCAGGAGAGCGTCGGGTTCGAGCTCATCTACGTTGTGTTCTAGGCCAATGTAGACAGAGTTGAAAAGAAGCGTATTCGTTTCTTCAACGCTAGGATCTGGTGTCTGCCCATTAGCGACTAGTTGACGGATCTTGGCGAGTTTCCGTCTCATCTCCTTTGCTTTCTCCTCAATGATCTTCCTCGTGCGAGCCCAATCGTACCCGTCATACAGGTAGACAGTTGCGTTGAAGTCTCGTATCCGTGCTTGGAAAGTGGTATCTCCAAATCTGGTTAAATCAGCAAAAGCATAACGCATCCTATAGAAGGGCTACTGACCTCGCAGCCTCTCCGGGGTCAGGAGGTAGAGTCTCGAAGTAGTTCTCGACGATGTGGATTTCGGGCTTGAGCATCCTGATCGTCTCGCCGCCGAACGCGGAAGTGGCGCCTTTAGGCCGTTCCCCGCCTGCTTCGATGAATGAGGACTCCATATCTGACTCTTCGAACTCGTCGTCACTGAACTCTCGAAGGCCGGCAGCAGCGCCGAAAGACTCGTCCAGATAGTCGGGATTTGTTGGAAGATCGTCGTCGATCATATCGGGTGCCGCCCCGACTTCTGGTAAACGTCTGAAAGCATGTTCGTCAAGGGACGCTACCGAATTTGGTCATTACCATGCTAATACTTAGGTATTACAGAAACATACCAAGCATCCCGCGGGGAGGTGCGGGTACATGAGTGACGTTCGCTGGCTCTTTCTTCCGCCGGGGTTCCGGATTCCTGGGTGGCGGGTCAGCAAAAAGTATACCGAAATTTGATGACAACACACTCCGCAACAGGTGGCTTGAAGGCAGAGGACAGATCCCCAGCGAATGCGCCTAATGCGGCCATAGTATCTGCGCACATATGCAAGCGGACATCCCCATGGTCCACGCAGAGCTACAACCGCCCCAGTCAATGTGTGTTACGCGTCTCTGACAGCAATGCAGACGTACCCGATTGTCCGGAGGCTTCACTGAGGCGTCTTGGTTAAACGTCAAGACTAGGTCCGTGATTTCCGTAATCAACGCGTAACCCGATGCCTGCCTCAAGGTGAGAGGTAGTTCACGAGGATACGAAGGACGAACTTACCTTCCAAAACGCAACGCCTGATGACGTCGAACGACGGGGCGTGCTAGGCTCCTCGCCGTTACCAGACAGGTCGTCAATCAACAGGAGAGAGAATGTGGGGACTGCTAGGTTCATAGCCATGACTGGCGTGTTCCCTTCAATGACGGTCGAGAACTCTAGTTCACCGATGTGCGGCAGCAGCGCCCCCTTGTGTGTGGGGGCAAATAACCGAATCGAGGTGTCGTGGACTTTGACATTGATTCGAGTGCGCTCGCTGGGAACTACGGATTCGAACGCCTGCATCTTGTACATTAGCGACAGGAGGCCTCCCAGGGACATTATCTACACTTACCCCGGGCGGCGCTTTGAAGAATCGACCGAGATCCGCAGCCCAACCAATGTCGGGATAGAAGTTGTACGTAATGCCAGAGACTGTAAGTCGCACTCGAGACTCCTTCGCCGTTGTCTCTGGAACAACCAAGGAAGTAAAGCGAAGCTTGAGCGCAGACCGTGCGGAAGTTGTCTATCCGGAACCAGTTCAGTAGAGTTCAACATACGGGTTAATGACATACCAGTGAACGGGGGGTTGTGAGAGACAAGAAGCAATTGCGACCAGTGGACGTCGCATCATACACGTTCAAGTCCATAACGCCCAGGGTTACAACGGTCTCATCCTGTAAACGCATGTCAGAGTTGTATCATCTTTGACATGAAATCACCCTTACTTTGCCTTCAGGTTTAAGCTCCAGGAGAACATCTACATCCGAAGCAGTCACGTCGAATGGACGCACGACTTGTTCGCTTTCACCTCTAGGAGCCAGTAGTCTGAGGGCCACTGCAGCCAAGACCGTGAGTAAACAACCACCGCACGACGTCGAATGAACGGACCTTCCGTGATGGCGATCTTCACAGCAGTTTCACTGCGAAGCTCCTGCTTCGCCCTGATTGTGTTTGCGAGACTGGCACGGCCGCTCTCTGTACCACTTCCGACGGTACTTGCACGAGCGAAATATCGACTGCCAATGATACTCGAATCGCCACTGCCAGCCCTTTGAGTCTCCGAGTCCAATACCAGACCTTCAGCAAATGCGCGCTCCATCAACTGAGTGAGGTCATCCGCCCAGAACTGCAAACCGTCCAGGGTATGTTTAGAAAGTTCTACGTGGATGGATGGCAGGTCGATAGAGATCGCGGTGTGGTTGGAGACGTCTGCCGTCGAAGGCTGAGCGCCGCGGCGGACAACGAATTGAGGGCGGAGGTCCTGTCCAGCCGCATCCAGGGGTGGTGGTGACCCCACTCCGAAGTCTGTCCAATCGCCGCTCGAAGACCCCAACGGGCCGAGTGAGAGGATCGCACGGGCCTTCGGCTCGCCCGTAGCTGCATATGAGACTACGATACGCTTCCAGCTGGCGCCGAGGAGGACGGTGCTGCTCCCTCTTGGACCTTGGCTTGAGCCATCGTGCCCATACATGTCTTCGGCGGTGCCGAACCTGGCCGTTGGAGCGCCGCCCTGCTCTGGGGCCTCCCCTGGCGATAATCGGAGGTCGTGTATGTCGACGACGACGGACCCTGACCGTGTAGACTTGGTAGGAGGTGGCGGGGTTCGAACCTCGACGCGAAGAGCCGGCAAGTTGATTGAGATCGCCGGACCCTCGACTTTCCGTCTTGTCCTCTTATGTATGTCATGAGCAAGACAGCTATCCACAGTACAGGTTAACTGACCTTCGAGCGACCAGCGGAGGGGTCTGGGATCCTTCTACCAGCTTGATACTCCCGATAATCGTATCCAAGGTCAAGATCTTCTAACACGAGCTGCTCTAAACGTCGGCGTTCTCGTTCTCGCTCGTTCTCGAGATTATCCGGGCGTGGGGTAGTTGGTCTCTCTTCCTCATCCGTATCATTGTCCTCAGAGTCCGGTGCGCCAAGGTCTTGCTTTGGGTCCGTCTTCGGAGACGCGGTAAGCTCGTCGATGAACTGCAAGACTTGACTCTTGCCATGATCGCCCGGAGACAATGCCATGCCCACGTCGAGGAAAATGTGGAGCGGCATCAGCGATACGCGCACGTCCGCCCGTGCATCCCGAGATGGCGCGCTGGTAAACTTCACGAACAGCGCAGGTGCGGGGGGTTTCGCGGGTGCTCGAGTCCCTTCACCTGGCGATGATGATAGTCCAGCCAACCCGAGTTTTCCGGGGGACGATGGAAGTACGATCGGTACTGAGCGCGTGGACGGGAGACTTGAAGGCTTAGGGAGGTCCGTCGTCCCCCTCTGGGGGCTCGTGGCTGGGGAGGTCATACGTTGCTCTTCTTGTGCAAATTGTGACGTCGGGCGGTGGTTCGGCTTAGTTCGCCACAACGACAGCTTGGCAGCTGTACTCCTTTGAGAGGGGTCTGTCCAATCGGCAACGTCGAAGGTAGGCAATGAGGTACTGGGCTCGAACGAATGCCCGAACGTAGGATGAAGATGGGTCGTGGAGTATTGGGACGGGAGGTGGGGGTCGGTGATGAGGATAGGAGACGCCGTCATCTCCATGTGCGGTCCGTCTCGAGGGTGGAAAGCAAAAGCTGATACTTCCGCGATGGAGAACGATGCCGTCAGTGCGGGAGAGCGACGTCTTGAAGAAACGCGTCTTCCTTTGACCGCAGATTCCCAGCCCTTCATGGATATGGAACAGGAGATCGTCTCGAGATGTACCCTGCCATACCCTCGAGGGAGGCGAGGTGGGACTAGCGGCCGGGCGAAGTATTCGGTCAGTGCATCGTCCGGATTGGAGGCGGAGGTGCGGAAAGGGGGTAGGAGGAGGCACACGATTCCTCGAATGCGGACGGAACCTTCGATGTTGTCGAAGGGAAGAGATGCTTGAGCTTTAGCGGCTTGCACTGAAGGCTCCGGGGAGGGTTTGACGGGCGCGCTATGTGACGACCACGAATCGGCAATGTCGACAATGCTTCGGACTTGTCTGGCAGTCAAAGCGCATGCGATGATGCCCATCGAGAGATCTACACGAACGGCCTCCGGGATGCGTTCGTCTGTCGCTGCCGGGGAAGAACCGGTTGATTGTGCATGGTCTTGGGATGGGTTAGGAGAAGCGCCTATAGGTGTTTGGGTTGCCGCGGCCGCGCGGACCGGCGGAGGAGTCGTCAAGCGCAGTTCGATAGGCTCTGAACCTAGGGACAATATGGTCTCATCTTCGATATCCAAGGTGCGAGCTGTAGAATGACGTCTTGGCGGTGTAGTAGTCGTATGCGGTAGGCTACTGGGTTCCGCTTGCGGACTTTCTGCTAGAGCGGCCGGTTCATCAACGGCGTGATCCTTTGAAAAGAGAGACGTTGGCTCCTCCTGTGGTTCGCTGAGAAGTTCCTCGCCGCCGAGGGGAGACGACGGTTCTTCTGGAATGTCATCCAGCGCTACATCTCCCTCCGTAGTGGAAATGGCGCTCTGGTACATGCTGCTGGCTACGGAACTTGCGGGAGAGATAGGGCGAGGAGGTAGCAGAGCGATAGATTGCGACATATACAACTGGGTATCCTCGTCGAGATCGGATGAATCTGAATACGGCGAAGACGGCTCTGCTTCCACTTCAAATGTAGGTATCGAGGCCGCCGGAGAATGCGAGATTATCTGAGATTCAACCACCGAAGGTTCGTGCACCGTGATGGATGTAGTAGGTGAAAGGGTCTTAGGTGTCACCACCGTGGAGCATGGAGTCATCGGCCGAGGACTCATTGGCCGCAAACAACGAGTTGTAAGGGTAACGCCAGTAATGGTGACCTTCCGAACCTCACCCACTAGGCGTGGATCGGTAAGTGAGGATGTTTGGGGTTCTGTTCCATAGCGTATGTCTGGTATAATGAGGGTTATGCTCGCTTGCTGAGGATTGACTATGGTGATCCTGGTGTCCGTTGCGTCGAACTGAAACCGAGCCAGCAGACGCTCAATGAGTGTTGCGAAGATGGAGACACCTGGAGGGTCAGCGTCATTGAAATGGACTTCGTCCTCGGACATGAAGGGATCGAGCCCTCCGGGGACATTCTCTTCGGGTCCAGAGGACGCGGAGGAGGCAAGCTCGGGATGCATAGACTCCCGGAGCGTTGCACCTTCATTGGGGGTGAGCTCCTCATGAATAAAGGTCTCCGCTACGGAGGCGACAGATTCCGCAAGACTGTCCGCAAAGTATCCCTCGGGTTTCGGGGTGACGTTTGGTTCCAAGTAGAATGTCAAATGGAGGGACTCGAGGGATAACCCGACGGAGGATGTGAGGGGGTTGGGCCACGGGATGCGGGCGGTGACTTTGCCTACAGAGCCATCGTGCAGTCGTATTGGAAGGGCTGAGATGAGAGCATTGATGGCCTGTAACTTCAGTATAGCTTTGACAAGACGAACGGGTGATGGAAACTGACCTCATTGTTAAGCTCAAGATCCCGAACTTGGACGTAACCGGATCCAATCTGTGAGTCCACCTGCTGAGTGTCAAGCTGGCCGGGTTTGAGGAAATGGCCCAAGGATTGCCTGAGAGCGAAGGATATAAACCGTTTCTGAATGCTTGCTGGGAGAGTAAAGTCGATTGATGGAAGAGAGGGAAGCCATGAGAATGAGGGAAACATTGCGGTGATATGCGAGTAAGAGAACGATGGGGGCAGATGACAATGGACCGAGGCAGATGAGAGATGAGAGCTAGAGAGCAGGCCGGAAAACTTCCATGAACGCGTCGACGATGTGTGCTGAAGGTGGGTGGCAAGGACGGCAGCGGAAGGCGAGAGAGCAGGTTCCGCTCACTTTGGAGCCTGGAGGCATTGCAGCGGATCTCACGTGGAGGGATCTGATCGGTGATCCAATCTAGCGGGGGAGCCGGGGGGCAACTTAAGCAGGCGGGTACTTAGGCGCCCGTGTCTACCAAGCTGAGGCATGCCGGAAGTCCGGATTCACGCTCAGACACACTCTGACACACTCTGTCTAAGACAGAGACCGTGGCCGCGGCAGCCACCGGGCCTCTTCAAGGCCGCAGCCTGCCCCCAAGCTCCACAGACAACTTGTCTGCTCATCTTGTCCCACAACCTCCCGATACCCCGCCAGCGCGCTAAGCTCCCGACGCCCATCCGAGATGGCTGCAAACCCGAACATAATCGGTCCATCGTGGCGTGGCTACTCGAGCCTGAGGCATTTGGTGATCTTGTAGGATCTCGCTGGATGTTCCAGATGCACTTCCTCAAGTTAACCCCCTCCACCATGTCACTTCAGCGGCGACTCCTACTCGTCAGTGGGCTATGAATACAACGGAAAAGACTCCATCCCCTCCGACGACGCCCCCCTCGGTATCAACTTCCCGGGGATTACCTGGGCGGGTGCGGGAATGCCCAACTGGGTCGGATATCTCATCACAGAATACACGTACAACCGCCTTCTCGTTTACGACTATGCCGTAGGCGGCGACACAGTAGGCGGCGTGCAAAGGCAGGTTCGGGTCAACTTCCAACCAGGTGTCGGGGAGAGGCCCTCCTGGGCTCCTTGGACCGCAGAAGACACTCTTTTCGGTGAGGAACTTCTCTATCACAGCCCACTAGCCGTACCTCCCCCTTCTAACGCCGTTCGATCTTGGTTTGTCTTCTAGTTACTTGGATCGGAATCAACGATTGCGCGTAAGCCCCACTCAATCATGACACACTCCTTTCGCGCCCAACATTTGACATGTTCTGTGAAGCCACTTAGATGTCGAAGACCTTCCTAAAGCTATCGATGATCTTTTCGGTGAACAGGAATGTCTATACGGTATAGGTGCCCGGAACTTCCTCTTCATCGACGTGCCCCCTATTCATCGTACACCCGTAGGCATGTACACCTCATTTTTGTTTTTTAATCGCTGATATTTTAACACGCCATATTTAGGTGTCCATTTTACAGGCGCGGATCCCACCTTCAGCCGCGTCTACGAAACATGGAACGAACTCCTGAAGGAGCGTATCGGCAACTTCTCTGCAGCTCACCCCGATGTCACCACGCTTCTGTTCTCGTCTTGGGATACCTTCACGCGGGTGCTCGACGACCCTGTCGCGCACGGTTTTGGACCGGAGCACGTCGCGCGTGCCGGCGGCGATATGTGGGTAGATAATCTGCACCCTGCGACCAAGGTCCACGACTGGATTGCCCATGATGTCTCCAAGTTTCTCAACGCGCAAGCGCCATACGAGCCCACTGATTAGTGCAAGGACACTGTCGGGACTACATAGATATCTCTGGTTGTGTGTCGAGATGGCTCGAGTGCAGCCCGGACTGCCTCGTTCTTGCTCATTTCTCAAGTAATTATATGTGGAACGACGTCCTCCACCTCAGCATCATACATACGTGTCTGCTAATATCGGTACCGAGAATCGGGCTATGAGCTATCCAAATTTGAGCCCCCAATCAAGGACTCGTAGGATAATGACTAGTTCTCATGGCGTAATGAGAAGCGTCGATGGCCTCGACTATCCCTGTGTCTACTAGGACACCCAAGGCGTCCCTTGAATAGCACAACACGATGAGTATTGAATCACGACAGCGATGTCTGTCTCACCTGATCTGTTCTATTGTCACATCGTGATGACTGACACCCGCCTCGATCACCGAGATATTCTGGCCTTGAGAGGTGGAGCCATTGAGTATCTGAAGTAGGATCGCCCGTTGAAGCACGGTGAGGTTCGCGTACGGGTCTGCCTTGATAGCAGACACACGCCGCTCCATGGTGCCTACAAATGTGACCCAGAAGCCGTGAATATTCTCATATCAGGAGAGGAAGCTCGTAGCTGACCTGGGCGCACCCTATGGCCGGCCCGTCGGACTGGCACTCGCTTCATTTCCGGAGAAGGTGACCTCGAGGGCTCACGCCTCACCGGTGACTGGGGTTCTGCCACTGGTGACTGGGGATCTGCCATCGGTGGCAGGGGATTTGGATCCAGAGGGGGAGGATTCGGCTCGGTGGGCTTTGAGCGCGTGCTAGGAGAGGGTTTGGCATGTTGAACAACCGTGGGTGAAGGTGGTGATGTGCGAATAGTACGAGGGGATGGCGCCTGCACAGTCGCTCGGCTTGGTGTTGTTAGGGCACTATCGATGCTTTCAGGTAGACTTGACTGGTTGCTAGCAGACTGGGACTTCTCGGCGTATGCCTCTACCTCGCCAATAGGATGCTATTCAAGGAATCAGGGTGAGAATGTGATCCTAAGAGGGGTGAACTAGACATAAGTCAGCCAAAGTGCACCTACCGGAAGTTTAGACTTGTAATACAAAGTCACAAACGCGACCTCGAGTAGGTGGAAGAACACATGGTGAGCGACATCTGTCACCTTGTGTATGCTCTTCACCGTGAGCGAGTTCTTCTTGTCAGTGAGACCACGGTGAATTGTCCCCTCGATTTGAACGTAAACGTTTTCCCGGATGTCCGACATGACGTGCGAATGAAAGTGCCTGGCTCTGATCTGTCCGCCACTTGTACCATCCTCTAGGTCATAGCGAACGGAGGTCTCGTATTCTTCCACTGCCATGACGTGAGCGACCAACATGACCTAGATACAAAGATGATATATCTGTGTGAAACAAGAAAGATGTTCGAATACATACACGGTCAACCAAAACGCCATTGATCTTGAATGGCGCCTCTGAGTGTACCCTCGTCGCGTCGAGGAGCTGCCGGACTGTGACCGGCCGTAAACTGGGCGTTGACGATTCATACTGCTGCGATATTGAGCGACCAAGCAACTGTGTAAGTTGGGAAAGCGTAGACATTTGATCGATTCGCTTACAGTGGTCTCAGTTGTTTGGTCTGGGCTAGCAGACCCAAGATCCTGGGAGGCAGACATGTTGGGCACTTATTGACGTGAGGGGCGTATTCGGCTGTTATATCCACGAGAACTGCCGTGCACTGCGGTGAAGGATCGGAGTATCCCGAGGAAGCACGTTATCGATTATGCAATGACAACTGGGAAGCATGGTCGAGACTCTGCTGCGGCAGGAATCGTCTGGCACGAACAACTATTGGCATGAATGTCTGCGGATTGAGATAGCTTCAAGAGATAGCAACAACAAATGATATAATACAGTACTGAGACAACTTCAGAGAGATACGCTGAAATGCGACTCGTCGATCGTGGTGTACACATGACCCTGATCCATGAGCTCTTCCAGAGCTCGGCTGAAAACAAATGATCAACAGGAATAACGGGCAAGGGCGACCACGAGGCTTACCTGATGACGTGTGCGTCGCCGCCACCACCGCCCATGTTCGCTACGTGTCTGGCTATCTGTGCGACGTGGATGCCCTCGTCACTTGCTGGTTGTGATGTCATGAAGGTGATGATTTGCTTCTGAAGGGTGGGCAACCCGGCGAACTGGGAATGAGATGCTCCCGAGGTGTTTGACTGGACCGTATAAGCATTCATTCCACCGCCACCACCACTAGACTGGTTCACGATCGCACTCGAGCCCTCGCTGGGGCGCGGTGGCTACAGGGGTTACATCAAGGTTAGTACGACAATGAAGGTTTGGAGACAGCTCTGGCTTACTGGACCGCGCTCGAAGATGAGGGTTGTTGAAGCAGCCTCTAGAATATGAAAGAACAGTTCATCCGCAACCTGACTGGGAGGGATTTCTTTGATATGTGTGGCAGTAATATAGCGTTTGTTGCCAAATTGTTTCAGGGATCCCAAAACGCGTACGTAGTTGCCCTCGCTGCATTAACGTTAGCCCCGTGTAAGCATTACAGACACAAGTCACTCACTTCACTGGCTTCTTCGAGTCCTCCTCATTGCTCGAGTCAACCCACTGCCTTGCCTCGTACTGTGCGGTGCCATCATGCAGTAGATAGATACAGTTCGTGGTCTGTTCATCCTTGGAAAGGACATGGGCGACCACCATAACCTGACACGTACTCTCAGCGCACGGAAAGTGTGTAGCAGAGATACAATTGCATACCTGACTAACTTCTACCTCCCCAATCCTCCAGTCCGCATCGTTGTGCTCTTGAGAGGCCTGCACGAGCTGCTTGAGAGTCACAGGGCGTAGGGAATGCGACGCCGCACGCTGCTCGGGTGGGTAGAATGAGCACCTATCTAGACGAGAGCAGGGAAAGTCTTACGCGTCCGCTTCCGCTTGGACTACCACCACCGCTCCCAAACGGTGAGTTTTGCGAGAGATATCCACCACCTCCACCGTAGAATGGGTTGTCGCCGTCTGGTGAAGGTTAGGGCGAGAGTGCAGAGTTGTTACGAGCCACGCACTCATCGTTAGGTTTATTTCAAGCTCAAAGTGGCCAAAGGAGAGTGGAGTGGAGTATGACTTGTTGGAGAGATCGTTGGAAAAGTGAGGGTACGAAGACGCGACGCATTCTTTGCCGAGGGCATATTGTGGAGAACGTGACAGTGACGCGACGCGTCGAGACTTCGTAACGCGCGACCGTGACTAATCAGGCGCCCATAGGTTCAGCAAAAGACAGCGGTTCGTCGATGCATCGGTTCAGTGTCCAACAATACTTCTATCGACTACTACATATGAAACTAGATGTATTGTGATTATGTATTCAATGCGTTAAGTGATGCGTATGATGATGAGTGGTGATGCGCATGCCGTATCATGTCTACAGAGCCGTTAGTGTACACCTCGGATCCCAATCCCCCTTCATGCATGAGTCTTGCAAAGTTTCGCCATACCCTTGCCCACGCCATCAAAGATCTGTTTCCGCGACTCGGTGACCTTCTTTGCGAAGTTCAACACAAAGTCATGGTCCAACTACAAACCAAAATGTTAGGTTTGACTAACGTAGACGTCGGATGGAACGTACGCCAGTCTCATGGATGATGGGCTTGCAGACATTTACGATGGCAGCCCGACCATCTATAGATGCATCAGACTCTGCGCGGCTGACCAAGGATGCTGAAATCTCCGTTAGCACTGTTGTCGCCTTCGCCCGGATATCCTTGATATGCTGCGAAAGCTACGGGACCATTAGCAGTTGTGGAGGATCACAGTATCTCGTACACCCACAGCGCCAAATTTGTTCTGCTTAACAACAGAAGCTGTCTTGAACCTTGTCACCTCGATGGCAAGGAGAAGGAAGGCCTATTTCCATTCCATAAATGATCGTAGATGGACGAAGATGAAATTTCACCTCTTGTGCTAGGGTAACAAGGTGGAGCAGTTCAAATGGCAAGGATTTCGCCTCGAAAGCCACTTGAACGCGCTTCAGGATGTCTAAAGCCAAATAGTCAGCGAGATATTCAGCAACAGACTTACGAAGGCTATCACCATCGAAGTATAGGCTGATTTCCGCCGGAGGATCAACAACTAATGGGGGTTCTTCGTCCTTCTTCACGTTGCCATTGACCCCGTCGAGAGGGATCTCGAGCCCCTTCAGAGGATGCCCCGTCTTCTGTTCTGTCAGTTTGGCGGCTTCGGCGAGTACGGCAGAAGGGGGCGGCCGGGCATAGTCGTGGTACGGAGCTAGCCACGAAGATAGGGAGGTGGCATAGTCGTAGAAGAGTGCTTCCTCTGGGGAGAGCTGGAGATTACATAGTCAGGTAGGAGCGCTCGGTGGCGGCGTGGTCCACCCACTTCATCAATCTCATCTTGTTTCCGTGCTGCTAAGCGTTCCTTCAAAGGCAGCTTCGTCTCTGGATCATAACTGGGTTTAGGGCGATCGCCGATTAGGAGCTTATCCTCAACCGTGTCGTCAAGGTCGCTCGCAAGTTGGAACGCCCTAATGTAGATCTTCAGGAACACCCATAGCCATCCCAACTGCAGAAGGTGTTGAGTGGTGATACGAGGATATCATCCGACGTTACTTACACCAGGCGCTTTGCCGAAAGACTGTGTCTGTTCGTTGAACGACGCGACGCCATGAGGCTGATAATTAGCCAGAATGTCAAAGTCCCTGTTGTCATGGTGGACTACGTGTTGTACTGAGCCAGGTTGGTAAGATTTCGGAATAAGGGGGATAGCTTACAGCGATCAAAAATGAACTTTAGCTCAATCAGCTCCATGTCGATGAGCTCTGAGTTGAGGGGTTCGTGAGCGATACGCATCCGTACATGCTCCAGCTTGACTAGATCACGCTGTAGTGAATTGTCGAGATTCTCCTCGAATATGAGGATCTCCGGGATCTTTCGTCTTGTGAGTTGAGTTCAAGGGATGGCAGGTGGAAGTGCTCACCTGTGTGTACTTCTCTTGAGCGAAGCAGCGCACAGTGAACTCGGAAGTCTGGAAAGTGTCTCCGAATCAGTCCTAATTGGGCAATGGGTTGAAGGGTCAAAACTGACCTCCTCAGAGTTCGACAGATAGATGCGGCTTGATTCCAGACATTCTGTGGTAAAAGTGAGGTCGCCCATCGACGACAGCGAGAATGTGGAGGCTCGTGAGAGGATGAAGTGAGATAGTGTGTCGTTCTGCACTTGCTTGACCTTGATACCACGATAATGTTCTATGGCGAGTGAAGGAGCACCGAGCAGGCGATAGATTTGGATAAGGTGAAGGCGGATCTGGTATGACATCTTGCTGCGTCCAATAGCATACTCGAGCAATGCGGCGGCATTGTAAAGAGGTGCTTCGTCTCCACTGAGTTTCCAGGCGTTTACCAACACTTGAGCAGCCAAAATGGCCAAGTCGTCGACAGGTTGAAGCTCGTAGGACGGCAAGTCCTTGCCCAGCTTGAGACCATCCAAATAAGCGTCAAGATACTGAACCGCTCGCTGGATTTCCGTCTCCGGCGTGAGCTCGGATGTAGAAAGGCGGTAGCGAAGCAGTTTTTGAGCGTTTATGTACCGCCATAAGTCCGGGATAGTCGGCTTAAGCTGGATCTCAGCAAGGTGATTCACCGACACGAAGGAAGAAACATACGAAAGAGGGAGCCTGGGCCTCCAAAACAGGGACCCATTTCGCAAGATCCACCCCCTTGGCCCCGACATAGGGTTTCAGGTCCTCGAAACAACATGCCTTGCCACCAAAGTGTTGGAAGTAGCTTTCCATCAAGGAGGTAAGAACGCTTGAGTCTACTATGACGTTAGCACTGTGGCGTTTCCGCCATACAAGGACTGACCCGCTGCGAGTCCATGCTGCTGCGAACGCTTCTCAAGTTCGAGAAGGGCAAGGTGTCCAGCGCGCTCCTTGACGCCATCGACCTCAACGACCTTGCCAAAGAGCTCCTGGGCATGAGCGATCCGTTCGGCACACGCAGCCTTCGCTGCCTCCGTGACGGATCCCTCTGTATCCAGATCAGCAAAGGTCGCATCGAGCACGGCGAGGAACTCGAGCCAATTCCGGTCCCTCAAGGTGCACCAGACTAACTTCAGCACGTACAAGTGTCCGGCGGAGCCCACTGCCACTCACTTCGCTTCCAAGATACGCTTTTCCGCGCGCTCGCCTTCCTCCTTCGTCAGCCCCTTCAATTCGTAGATCTCCCGGCGCAATTCCTCGCATGCGAGGTTGAGCCCACACACAAGTTTCCCAGTATCCTGCTCGAGCATTTCGTAAGCCTCGTCATATAGCTCGAGTTCTTTGAGAATAGTTATGTGTAAGTGGAAGCGGTCCGGGACGTAGTAAGATGGAGTGGGGGATTGGGAGAGAAGTCTGTGCGCGAGTTTGAGGACCACAGTTCGGAGGGCAGGGGGAGTGGAAGGGTCGTTAGCCTGAAATCAAGTTAATTGTCTGCGTCAATACGGCTACAAGCCTGTTGTACACATACCTGAAGGAAAGCGCTCATGACACTCCAGTACAAGTAGTTATCCTCCTGGAACTGCTTGTGCATCTTGGTGGCAATCTGATATACGGTAAGAGCCCAAAGTTTCCCAAGTAACGGGACACGCACTTGTTGGGCCGCTTTCCAGTTCCCTATCCTCACGTTTGCAAAGAATGTCTGCTGACCCAATTCTTCGTTCGCTGGCTGCTGCTTGTAGGCATCTTCGTACATTGAGACCATGTCCATGTCTAGTATAACTCATTGTAGCAATATACACAAGGACGCTAACGGACTGCAAATACTCACGCCGACCGAGACCGCGGAGTACGTGCATCATAGCAGTCAATGTAGCGTCGTCCGAAGGCTTGGACGCAAGCACCTCATCACATAGCAGAAGCGCTTCCTCGACCTTTTGGGAGCGTACGAGGGCGAGTGCCTTCAGAGCCTACAAACATATGTTCATACGGGTAGTTGATAAACGGGACGGGCCATGCACATACCTTAACGAGGTGGTTACTTGGCTGCTTTTTAAGGACCTTGTTGCATGCCACGATCGCCGACTTGTTCGAGCCCGTGTCCAGAGCCTCTGTGACGAAAGTAGCAAGCGTTAAGTCATAGCCACCAGGGGGAAGTAGACATTGTCCAACCGTAGATAGGGCGAATCTGGCGGTCCATTGTTGGAAAGGGGATGATCCTGGAGTAGAGTGGGGGGGAAGAGGGGCCCTGTAGTGGATGCGGGATGACACGCACAACCAGTGAACGCGTTCCCAATTTTTGGGCAACGCGCTCAGAGACGCCCACGACGTAGTCGACGGCCCGGAAGCGTTCCTCCGTCTCATTCCGACCTCCACATCATCCCTGCCTCGAGTTCACCGTGCTGGCCAGTTACGACTGGACACTTGTCTCCTGCCGCTAGACGGAACACCGTCGGGAACGCCTAGCAACAGGATTCACCCACGGAGACCACGCGAGGTGGGCATCACAAGTTTCGAGTTCGCGGCCAACAGTTTAGAGTGAACGCGGGGTCCTAGCAAATAGCAGTGATTCTATACGTTCATGCCTCCGCCCCTACTGTCGAGGTATGTGCTTCTCGCCACACCCCGGTCATACTCCGACTTCTCATATGGCCCCACAGGACACTCGACCCCATTCTCGGGGTCGCGACCGGAATATTCGCTTACTATCTCTACGAAACCCATCCCCGTACAGGATTACCGGAAGAGCTCAGACTCATGTCACTGTTGAAGTGGAAGCGGGAGAGACTGCAACAGCAGCGTGAGCAGAAGCTGATGGCGACAGGCGAGGACACCATCGACTGGCAGGCCATAGCCGCAACTGTTGAGGCTGACACAAGCAAAGGGTCTTCTAAGTAGTCGGTGTCCGTACTTAGGAGTGACCATTCTCATAGGGGGGTTACAATGGAATGGTATCATCGCCGTGTACCGTCAAGAGGCATCCTTGACGAATACAGCGACCGAACGGCTGTACAATCTTGAACTCGAGTTCATGAAAACAGAGCATTGCGCGCGAGAGGAGACATGGCAAATGTGGTGAATGTGGTACAGAGAGCGGGAATACGAAGATTGAGTAGAATTGGGAGAGCTATTAGGGGGCTCACACCCGTGGGGTTTACTTCGCACGGAATGGCAAAGGGTGTATATAAGCGCCCATGGGAAGGCGTGGGAATAATTCTGAGCAACTGCATAGTTGAAGCAAGCCACCGCCCGTTCCCCAGCCCGCGCTTCCGTTACGCCCGAAGGCCCAAGCCCCGTTCCTCAAGACTCCCAATGGCCCCCTCAACTACGTATGTATCCTGCACAACACTTCATGATCCCACGCGTCTTCGAAGCTGATTTCTCTATGTCATAATAGCGTCCCGACCGTCTCGGTTAGTTCAATGCCGCCTTTTCGACGTGTTCCCTAAGTTCTGACTATTACATAGGACGTCGAAGTCCCGGAGACTCTCCTCAAGAAGCGCAAGCAAAACGAAAAGGCTCGTGAGGAGCGGCTGGCCGCTGCGATTGCGGCGCGCAAGGTGCGTTACCGACTCTACGATATTTACCCCTCAAATTTCCTTCTACACTTCATGATGTATACCACAACTCTTGGCTAGTGTGACTTTCGTTTTCACCGTGTTGCCGGAATTATACCATCTTTCGGGACTGATTCTATCCCCTGATTCACATCCATGTCAATTCCCCTTCCACTAACCACGTACACATAGGCTTCCAAGGCCAAGCGTAAGGTCATCTTCAAGCGTGCGGAGACCTACGTGAAGGAGTACCTCGCGAAGGAGAAGGAGGAGATTCGTCTGAAGCGTGCTGCTCGTGCGGCTGGTGACTTCTACGTCCCTGCGCAGGCGAAGGTCTACTTCGTTGTTCGTATTCGGGGGTAAGGCACACTGTTACCTCTGTCTGCTCAGCCTTAATCGTTTTCTGCAGTATCAACAACATCGCACCCAAGCCCCGCAAAATCCTTCAGCTCCTCCGCCTCCTTCAGATCAACAACGGTGTGTTTGTCAAGGTGACGAAGGCTACTGAGCAGATGCTGCGTCTCGTTGAGCCTTACGTTACCTACGGGTACGTTGTCGTCGCATTTTTGCCGCTCTTTCCCATCTGAACAAAAAATCAGCGAGCCCAACCTCAAGACCGTTCGCGAACTGATCTACAAGCGCGGCTACGGCAAGGTCGACAAGCAGCGCATTCCCCTTTCGAACAACTCTGTCATCGAGGAGACGCTCGGCAAGTACGACATCCTTTCCGTCGAGGATCTCGTCCACGAGATCTTCACTGCCGGCCCCAACTTCAAGCAGGTGCGTCTACTGGTAGCCTTGCTCATAAGCGTTCGTTATTAAGCATTGCTATCAGGCCTCCAACTTCCTCTGGCCATTCAAGCTTTCCAACCCCACTGGTGGCTGGAGGACACGGAAGTTCAAGCACTTCGTGCAGGGCGGTGACTTCGGCAACCGGGAGACGAACATCAACAAGCTCATCCGCCAGATGAACTGAGCTGATGATTGTCGGGAGCTCTGCCCGCGTCAGGAGGGCCGTGGGCGAGCATGTATGAGGGCGTATGACTGGCATGCTTATTACTACGACGACTACCATTTATCATGTATGCCTATATGTCTACCTCACCGTCGAAAAACTGCATACCGTCAGGACTGCCTTTTTCGTTCCGAACAAGGGTTCTACCTGAATGATTGGTGACCTTTTGCATAAGTGATATATGTGCTCTTGAGAATGACGCTGCAGGTATCGTCACTCGGACCAGGCTCCTAAACCATCCGCCTATAGTGTTCTCGTTCTCATATC
>FTLJ01000347.1:0-19135 GCA_900155495.1 Porogramme epimiltina
CGTGAACGCCCTCCCCCATCACCCCCCGCCCGGCGCGCGGCCCAGCGGCCAGAAGCTGCAGCCCGGCGGCACCGTCTGCGTCCGACCACGCGCCTGGGGCCACCCTTCCTCCCCCCATGACCGCGACCCCCTCGTCCCCGGCGCCCCCACCGCGACCCGCGCTTCCCCCTCCCCGCCCAGCCTTCCATCCGAACCGTCGATGGTGATCACCCGCCTCGGCCTCTATACCCCCACCACCCCTCCCGCGCTAGTCCGCCCGCGTGCGCGTCTGCGCCCCACCCCGAGCTCGACGGCCCTGAGCCCCCCTCGAGGGTCCCGCGTCCGCCACGCCCGGCTCCAGGGCCGCGTCCTGCCACGCGTCCGAGGACGCAGGCATCCGCGCCCCGTTCCCGCCCGCCTCGGGGCCCGCGCGCGCGACGGCCCTCGCCTCGTCCCCGATCCTCCCCACGCGCTCGCGCTGAGCCCGCACCCGCCGCAGCGCCTCGAACACGGCGGGGCCCCGCCACCCGAGCGCGGCGAGCATCGCGCGCGCGCGCGCGTCGTCGAGCCAGCCGCGGTCGCGGTGCTCGCTCACCTGGCGCGCGACCGCGTCCGCGAGCTTGCGCCACACCGCGTCGTCGTGCTGCACCTTGCCCTGCACGAGCTGCTGCCAGAACGCGAACGCCTGCGCGGGGTCGCGCGCGGCGAGCGCGGCGCGCACGCAGTCGCGCCCCATGTTCGCCGTCGGGCGCTGCCCCGCGCGCGCCATCGTGCGCACGACCGCGCGCGCGTGCGCGAGGCGCGCCGCGGGGTCCGACTCGCCGTCGATCTCGCCCGAGACCGCGGCGTGCAGGAGGCGGCCGAGCGTCTTGAAGGAGAAGCGCGGGAGGCCGTGCGCGCGCGCCGCGCGCATCGTCTCCGCGACGAGCGCGCCTTCGCCGTGCACGATCGCCCAGTGGATGACGGTCCCGAACGAGATCTCGTCGGGGTGGAGGCCGCCGTCGATCATCTTGCGCAGGCGGGCGAGCCCCGCGGCCGGGTCCGACTTGGCCACGGCCCACAGGATGACGTTGAGGTCCGCGGTCGTCGAGCGGATCCCGCGCTGGCGCATCGCGCTGAACGCCTCGAACGCGAGCGCGTCGCGCCCCAGCATGAACGCGCCCCGCGCGATCGCGTTCAGGTCGTAGTGCCGGGTGGTCTCGAGCGGGAGGGTGGTCTTGTGGAACGCGTCGAAGACGCGGTCGGCAAATCCCCGGAGGTCGTCCGCGCGCGCAAGGAGCTCCTCCCGCGTCAGCGCCGCGAACCCGGACCTTCCGCCTCGCGTAGCCGTAACGTCTTCCACGGGCGCTGGAGGGCCCGCATCGTCGGGCGACGGCGGAGGCACAGCGTTCGCGGCCCCGTGCGGGGGTGGGGGTGAAAGCGAGTGTGGAGCATCAGATGTGGGGTGATCGTCTTCGTCCGGGGCGTGCGATCGTGTCTCCTGCAAGGTCGTCTGGATGTCTTCGTCGAGCAGATTTATCCGGAGTCCAACCGTGTCGTCCGCAGAGCACCGGGTCGCCGCCTTCCTTGTGAGCGTTTCTGTCTTCAGGAATGCGGAGACGATGCGGAGCATGAGACCCCGCCTGCCTTTGACGAAGACGCTGTCAGGCCCTACGCTGTACCTCTCCCAGAGGGTGCGTGCCGGACCCAAGAATCCGAGTGTGACGACGGTGAGGATGAATTCCGAGCGGTCGGCGGGGTCGAGGCAGTCGGAAGGTTCATTGGCGACGTGGGTAGCGAGAACACGAGCGAGGTGGACTTCACGGGTCCCCACGAGATGTTCCATTAACGAAGTAAGCTGCCCCCTGCACGGCGGAAGGTGCGAATGGCCTTTGACGCTGAGGGACGCCCGATATGCATCCCGAAGTGCATCCTTTTGGCGGTTCTGGACTGTTGCCTCGTAGAACTTCTGCAATAGACGCTCTGGAAGGACATAGTTATCCGCGCGTTTGAAGAGTTCGATGAGGACCGCGGCTGCCTTGACCAACAGTGTCTTGTCGGGATAGACAAGTGAGGTCAGGAGCCACTCTTCACAGAGTTGGGCGAGCGGGAGAGGAATCCGGTCTTGTCCGGATACAGCGGCACTCAAAAGGGATACCGCACGACTCTGCCAGCCATACGCGATGGAAGACCGCGTGAGCACAGATGTGACGATGTAGACGTAGTCCTGCGATGTCAGGTCGGTGGCGTCGATGGCGGAGGGGTCCACGTATCCGGCGTCGACAAGTCCCGCGAAGATGGAGGACGCAAGCGTACGGTTGTTGGCGACGGCGAGTGCTTGAGCAAGCTGGTAGAGTGGCCACACGATGCCGGGTACCGGGGAGGAACGTTCGTTGTTGCCTAGGTCAACTTTGCGGTCTGACGCAGGGAGCGCGCGCATGAAAAATGGCACGAGCAAGCCGTATAGCTCTTCATCCACTTTGGGGTCGGGGGGATAGCGCAGGAGCGCGTTCGTCAAGCAAATGCGTGGGCGAAAGGGGATGTGGAGCAG
Organism: Porogramme epimiltina; assembly: GCA_900155495.1. NCBI lineage: Eukaryota > Fungi > Basidiomycota > Agaricomycetes > Polyporales > Polyporaceae > Porogramme > Porogramme epimiltina. The sequence goes on from FTLJ01000347.1 coordinate 2,510, forward strand.
CTCGCCGGGTTTGTGGAGGGCGCGGACGAGGAGAAGCACTTGTTTCTTCGTTAGCACGCGATTCCAGAGGGGGAGGTCGAATAACTCGAAGACGACGGCGTGCCCTTGCATGCGATTCGTCGCGCAGAGGCGTACTGCGTCTTCGACGAGGAATTGGATGACGTCTCGTCTGTCGGCCTTGACCGCCGCGTGGGCGATACGTCCTGCATGGCGGGCCTGCAGCTCGACTCCAACTCCCTTCGAATGGTCGCGCATAGCGCAGTACGCAGCGATGGGGTCCTTCTGAAATGCTTCTCCCAGTGCCCCCGACATCGGTCCTCGGCGGGAGTCAGCCGAGGAGGGGGCTGGATCGTCGTTACATTTGCGGTTTGCGGTTTTCGGCGAGCGGTCTGGGGCAAAGTTGTCGTGTGTGTCCAATTCGGGGTCGACGGTCTGGATGTCGTCCCGCACATGGACGAATGGGGAGGCCGAGAAGCGGGCATGGCGCTGGAACGGGGCGGTGGAAGATTCGGGAAGTGCGGCGCGGTGAGCGACGCGTCTTGTCGTGCTTAGGGCAGAGAAGAGGCGCTGTGCAGGTGCTCGCAGGAGTTGGTGCCGACAAAAGGACATATAGTCAACTAATTGGCCCGGAATAGGTGGCCGGTCACCCATCGCAACTTTAGCAAGGAGGGAAGTGAAATAACAAGGGTGGGACGAACGCACCTCATGCCGCTACTCCGCTCCGTAACTTTTCTGCCGCACCGCAAGCGTACCAGGGCCGCGAGAGACCGGAACCAAGACAGTAAGTTTTCGCGTGAGGAGAACGGAGGACAGCGTAGAGTCGCGCATGACGCCGACGTCAGCAAAGTGTGACCCGCATAGTCACATCGCGGAGGTCACAACACGTGGTCACCAGTCACCTCATGTTCCGCTCGGGTAAGGGCGAATCAGAGCCGTGGAATTCGAACGTAGATTAGCGGAGCGGGCTGCTCACCCACCACGTCTTTGGCAGTCGGTCCCCGTTTCCGCATCATGTAGTGCCTTGACCGGCCTGGGTTACGCAGGTACGCACGTCGAAATATTGTTTCCGCGGATCTTCTCGGACGGCTCACCCGAATCTCGTTCTTGGTCCCAGCTCCAATATTGTCGGTCTCAGCCATAGCCAAGAATATTCAATCTCCTTCGCACCCTCTTTGCCTCGGCGATCCACCTAAGTCCTCCGGGAATCAGTACGGACCCTGTATGCGCCTTGGTCGTTCGCCGGCCGTTCTCCAACATGTACCCCACGTCGTTCGGCGCGCCCGCGACCGCACAATCACGAATCCTCGGATAATCATGAGGTCACCAGCTTCCTCCATCACGACTGGTCACTTGCCCCTCTTCTATTGCCTCCGTCTTAGTTAGTTTTCTCGACTGCGCTTCGGCATTCAATTACGTCCGCATCCGCCTACTCTACTCCTACTCGGACGCGTTCCATCTCCACTAGGTCCTGATCCTGTGAACTCGCACAACAATCTGGGAAAATGGCAACGCTCAACAATCTTGCTCTCATCCGCTCCGGGTTCTACAGCGAACACCAATCTACTCGGCCTTGATCGGTGTCTTTTCCTAGGCCTCCGCGACATCACCATCCGGGCGATCGTACGTCCTCGACCACGCGGCTAGACCCCTTTCCAATCGGCCGGCTCTCCGGTAAGGCTCGAGCCCAAACGTTTTCGAGGCTCGGCGCGTATAGTCTCGAAGCGACTGCGTGTTCCTGTCTCCTGCGGAGCGCGTCGCGTAACATGTTTTGGTTTCCGCGCCCATTTTGACTCGCGGCTCCGTCGAAGGCGTCAGCCCCCCTGACTGGCCTTCGATGCCTGCTGACTTATCTCGCAGCCGAGTCGGTCGGCAGCGGCGGATGCTCGGAGACACCCTGGTCAAAGGGCGGGAGAATTGCGTCAGTAGTGTACGAGGGCCCAATATGCGACTGAATCGTCTAGTGATGTGCAGGAAGATGCTCGCGAGGCACTTCCTAGCCATCGTTTTCTTTGAACCACCCATCCCCAATTTTTGTGGAGCTGGGTGTGCGAATGAACACACGTTTGCATTGAGCTGTGGTAGTAAGTTTGGTAGTGTGCTATAGTGGTCCAACGACTGAATGGTGGCTTCTCAGTATCGTGATTGAATAGGGACGCGCTAGGACATTACAGGCAATGAATGGGCTTCTGAAGAAGGCAATTGCCGCACTGGTATGAGCTACATCTGCGGGGTTACAAGTCCCTCGACAGAACAGATCTAGCCCTAGACCCTGGGTTAATGAGGAGGATGGGACATATCGACGTGCTTTCGGACGCGGCTTTACCATAATTCTGGGAAGGCGAGAGAACTTGGTGTGCTATTCATTCCAAGGATACGATAAAAGGCTCACGAGTCCATGGACCTGGAGCTACGGTCATTTCCTCGGACATACTGCGCGGATAAATCGCGCGGGGCTCGAAGTGGACTCTCCATTTGACTTTGAGGGTAACAGTAGTACTTCTCCTGATCATGACATCACAGTGTAATGCGGCATGCACCCCAGGATTAAATTATGGTATGTCAATTTCCTATTTCTCATGAGCATACCGCATAGTATCACCCGTGAATTGAGACCCAGACTGCACGATGATTCTGGTCGCAAGATATCCGTAAACTTGAAGACCTTCCATTTCAAGGGTGACACTACACCATGGGCGCCTACTGGAATGAAGCAACAGCGGCGGAGGCAGTAACGTATTACCACTACTAAGCTCCGTCATTACTCTCAGTTTTCACCTGCCTTCGCTTTCTTCTACTTAGCTCTGGGAGTGTTGCTCACCTCTTGCACCGCGACGAAAGTTCGAACCATCTCTCCCTGAAAAAGGATGGGTGCAGGCCAGTCCACGGCATCCCAAACTCCGCCACGCGCCCTCCATGTTCTCCGCGTCACCCCCTCTTCCCCAGCCTCGGAAACAACAATCGAACCCTACTTCGACTTTGTGGTCGGCTACAAAGGCGACACCCTTGCGTCTAGCCATACCATCGACGCGTCGGAACTCGAGCGGATAGTGGAGAGCCACGAAGGTCGCACCCTGAACTTGCTCGTATGGAACAGCAAGAGCCAGGAAAGCCGCGGTACGTGTTTTCGCGTCTTTGTTCCCCCTCGGGCTGCCCTGGAGCTGGTCCTCTCCCGTCACTATAGTTGTCCCCATCGTGCCTTCGCGTGGCTGGTCCACCCCTCATGCGAACATACCGGATCCTCAAGAGCCCGAAGCGGAACGCAAACCCTCCCTACTCGGCCTCAGCATGCGGATGTGCGAACCCGAGTTTGCGATGGACAACGTCTGGCACGTTCTCGATGTCCTGGAAGGCAGCCCCGCGGAGAGCGCAGGCCTGGTGCCATATGGCGACTGGATTATCGGGTGGTCCGGCGGTGTGCTCGCCGCGGAGGGCGACTTCTACGATGTAGTCGAGGCGGTGCGTGGTCTCTTCCCATCTTTTCATCTCCGTTGCCACCCTCGTGTGTTGTTCCTGACAAAATTAACAGCACATCGAGAAGCCTCTGCGCGTTTACGTCTACTCATATGACTTTGAGTGCGTAGCTGTTCCCCGTCCGCGCGGGCCGGTCGCGTCCTGTTTGTCTGATGTCATTATGCCCCTTTCGCCAGTACAATTCGCGAAGTGGTCCTGATTCCCAACAGGCACTGGGGCGGCGAAGGTCTTCTTGGCTGTGTGTTCGGGTACGTCCTTGTGTTCCCGTTGCCTTCCCGATCACCCTTTCATTATGATCTTTATGGACATGCACCATAGTTTCGGGCTCTTGCATCGTATCCCGCCCCTTCCTACGGATCGCGAACCTGGTGCAACCCCGCCGGAACTTGCCCCTGAGGCCGAGGAATACGAGGAGCAACAGCTATTCGTTCCCGCAGACCTGCCGGGCCCTGAAACGCCGGAGGAGCTTGAGGAGCAGGCACAGTGGGAGCAAGAGGAGTGGGAACGCGTTCAGTCGTACGGCGAGAGCTATGTGCATGACCACGACCCTGCCTATCAAACTTCTTCTGCCTATCCTGGCCACGCCGCCGTGCAGCACGGCTACCACCCCCCTCAAGAGCACGATGCCGAGTTCATCACGACCCGAGTAACGCAGCCAGCCTATAACCATTCGCACGACCATTATGGCCACGACCACGCACATCACGACCACGACCATGTTCACGATCATGATCATGCGCACGAGGGCCATGAACATTTCCATGATCATCGGCACTCCCCGTATGACCATTCACATGAACATTACGATCATGAACACGCTCATGGTCACCATGCCCATGACCACAGGCAACATAGTTCACATGCGCACGACTCAAGCTCAGAGTCAGATCCGGAGCCTACTCCCATCCCGGCCGCACCGCTGGTCCACCCCCAACCCGTCACGCCCACCCCACGCCCTGCGGCAGTCCGGTCGCCGTCGTCCTCGGTGTCGATGACAAGCCCAGTGCGCGGCTCTACGCCGACGCCGACGCGCCCGTTCGGCGCATTCATGAACGGTGATTCGTCGCGTTCTTGAGCATTCCTGCACCGCTCGCTCAACATCGCTCTCTTTGCTCGCTACACCCGCTCGTCGACATCCACTGTCCGCACACACACTTCCCATCCTCCCCCAAGGTCTTGGCAACAGTCCAGGCATGATGAGTCCTCGTACGGCGTCATGGATGCAGGCACGACCGTCGTCTGGAATGGGCATGCGTGCGGGAGCGGGAGCAGCCGCGGTCGCCTCCGGCAGCATAAGAACAGGGCGGGTTATCCCTGTAGAGGACGACGTCGACGATGGAGATGGTGCGACGGACATCACGGACACGGATACGACGGATGCAACGTCTCAGGGCAGTCTGACGAGCGTTGACTAAGAGTCGGTTTTTCATGGGTATAGGGCTGTTTGAGGATCTGGAGGTTTGTTTGTCGTCGGTTATACCTCTCGAAGCTAATGTGATATTACTATATTCATGCGGGGCCGATGCTGACACTTTGTCCGACGAGCCTATCTGTGGCTGGACAGTATCCATCGCTCGACGAGGCACTGCACTTAGAGAAGGCTGCGCTACTTCGTCTGGTGCAGGGAGTAAAAGGGTAAAGGTGGGAATGTGCCCAGACGCTCGAGCTGTGAACCAAAGGCTCTCACTAGCAACTTACCGCATAACACCATAGACACTCATCTAGACTTCCGAATCTAGGGCTGGTGTTGTCAACGAGAGCGAAGTGTGGTATCGATGTCTCTAATCTTCTCCTTTGACCCGTTCTACTGTCTCACGATTCTTCTATTTAGGGCAAGCTCCTAGCAGCCACATCTGCGCGAGGAAAACGCGTCCACAATTGATACACAGGAAATGGTACACGGAATGAATGTAGTGCGGCGTACACCATCTCTCGAGGACGGATCTAACATTACTCTTAGGACCAGTCATATGATACTGCGCTCGAATGACCAACTCCTTGTCGTGAGAGTACACGGCGGGCGCAATTGGATAGCTCCTTAAGGCAGCGAGAGTACTCACGCTCTCCTTATCCCGTCCAGACCAAGTCCCCCAACATGCCTACTGCTCCTGTCGATAGTGATGGATCTGTTCTCTATTATGAAGATACCGGTGCGCCAGATGGGTCTAAAGACTACACTACACTTGTTTTGATCCATGGCACATGCTTTCACAGTGGTGAGTAAACCCAGTCTGTCTAGGCTCAGGAGCTTGCTGCTGACAAAGGAGCGTTTCCAGGAGTGTACCGACCCCTCATCCCTTACGCGGCGACACATAACCTCCGCCTCGTACTACTCAATATGCATGGCTATCCAGAGTCTACGACATACTCCGACGCCGAACTCGACCGCCTCGAAGGTACTCCTATGGAACAGGAGCTGGCGCTGAAGATTCGCGGCGTGGAGCTCGCCGTGTTCCTACACTGGTTCATTGAGACGGAGCATATCCCCCCGGTTACTGAGGTAGAAGGGTCTGGGAAGACTGGAGGGGTGTCAGTCCTCGCATGGTCTGGCGGGAATTCCGTGTCCCTGGCTATGTTCGCCCATGTCAATGCCCTCCCTCAGGAGACACAGAAACTCCTGGGCGCGCACCTGCGAACACTCATTCTCTATGGTGCGTGAACCATTCTCGCCAGCGAACCAAATGGCCTCATCCCTCGCATGTTTAGAACCTAGTACCATAGCTATCGGTGCGACCCCCCCTTCCGGTTTCAGCGGTCTCGCTGTCGACCGGGCCATGCCCGCCGAAGAGCAAGCCCGAGTGTTTTTCACGCAGGTCTCCTCTTTCTATGCGCGTTTTACGCTTCCGGAGGTCATTCCCCAAACTCCTCCGGCGATACCGCGTCCCCCGATGCAAGACCTCTCGCAGGCTTTGGACCCCAAGAACGCTCCCACCACATCGACGACAAAGATGAGGGAGGAAGATCTCAGAAGGATGACGTACCCGGATATCTTCACGCGTGCGCAACATCTCCTCTGGGCCCCAGAAATGCGCCCAGCAGGAGCGGCGAACGTTGCTCGCGCATTATACGACTGCCGTATTCTGGCGCCTGGAATTAGAGAAGGCGAGGATGAGAGAGCGTGGCCGGAGGTCAAGGCACATGTCATCTGGTGCGACATGACAGTTGGCGCAGCAGCTTGGGCTGTCGCGGTCTTACGCTGCGAGCATTCCGCGGCAGCGCCTGATGCCAGGCGACAGATGGAGATACACACCTTGGAGGGCGGAAATCATTTCGTGAGTGTCCCTGTCGAGTTTTTGAATGAGTGCAAACATCTAAGCGACCTTTGCGTTAATAGGTACACTGGGAGGAACCAGAGCGTTTCATGAAACTTCTTGCTATAATTGTCTAAACCAAGCGAATAGTGCACAACGACACTGTGCATTAACTCGTGGTCGGACAGGGCAGTGTCCGCTATGACTGTCAGATTTTTAACCTGACAGGGTTGGTTTCGAGGGAGAGTTGTGATCGAGAGCGTGCGTCACTGTAGTCGGAATGCTTTTAATGTCGATGTCAGGATCCCTCGTATCCATTTTAATGGCGAAGGGTACTGTGATACCGCGCTATGGTACTCGTGGATTGTAAGATAACACCTAGCAATGGGACTTTGAGAAGCCAGAACGGGGGTTCGTACCAGATGTACCCCAATTTCAGTCTCCGCGATGATCCAGGAACTTCAACAATCGTCTGAGCCTATCGGGGATTGAACTCCACATTACGTGGCAGTCTCCGACAGCCTCTCCGACTATTTCACACAGTTCAACCACAACGCATCATGCTTACGGACAACCTCGTCTGCTCCATAAAACATCTATACGATAAGTAGTCCAATGTCCAATGTGACCATTAAAACACAACCATATCATATGAAAGGCTACCCTAACGCCCAGCTCCGCCCACATACAGTGCCACGCGTGCGTCCTGGGGCCAGGAGGAGCTGGCATGCAACGCTCGCTCATAGTTCACATGCGCACGACTCACTGAGGTTTGTTTGTCGTCGGTTATACCTCTCGATATTGCTATATTCATGCGGGCCTCATGGTCGAGATGCTGACACTGTTCGACAACCCTATCTGTGGCTAGACGGTATACGTTGCTCGATGAGGCACCACACAGAGCAAAGGCCGCGCTGCTTCGTCTGGTGCAGGGAGTAAAAGGGTAAAGGTGGGAATGTGTCCAGACGCTCGAGCTGTGAACCAAAGGCTCTCACTAGCAACTTACCGCATAACACCATAGACATACATCTAGACTTCCAAATCTAGGGCTGGTGTTGTCAACGAGAGCGAAGTGTGTCTAATCCTCTCCTTTGACCCGTTCTACTGTCTCATAATTCTCTATTCAGGGGAAGCTCCTAGCAGCCACATCTGAGCGAGAAAAACGCGCCTACGATTGACACACAGGAAATGGTCTTCGGAATTAATGTAATGTGGCTTTTACTATCTCTCGAGCCTGGATCTAACATTACTCTTATGACCAGTCATATGATGCTGCGCTCGAATGACCAACCCCCTGTCGTGAGAGGACGCGGCGGGCGCAATTGGATAGCTCCTTAAGGCACCGGGAGAACTCACGCTCTCTTTATCTCGTCTTAGACCAAGCCCCCCAACATGCCTACTGCTCCTGTCGACAGCGATGGGTCTGTTCTCTATTATGAAGACACCGGTGCGCCAGATGGGTCTAAAGACTACACTACACTTGTTCTGATACATGGTACATGCTTTCACAGTGGTGAGTAAACCCAGTCTTTCTAGGCTCTAGACCTTGCTGTTGACAAAGGAGCGTTTCCAGGAGTGTACCGACCCCTCATCCCTTACGCAGCGACACATAATCTCCGCCTCGTACTACTCAATATGCATGGCTATCCAGGGTCTACGCCATACTCCGATGCCGAGCTCGACCGCCTCGAAGGTACTCCTATGGAACAGGAGCTGGCGCTGAAGATTCGCGGCGTGGAGCTCGCCGTGTTCCTACGCTGGTTCATTGAGAGTGAGCATATCCCCCCGGTTACTGAGGTAGAAGGGTCTGGGGAGACTGGAGGGGTGTCGGTCCTCGCATGGTCTGGAGGGAATACCGTATCCCTAGCTATGTTCGCCCATGCCAATGCCCTTCCTCAAGATACACAGAAGCTCCTGGGCGCGTACCTTCGAACACTCATTCTCTATGGTGCGTGAACCATTCTCGCCAGTGAATCAGATGGGCTCACCACTCGTACATTTAGAACCCAGCACCATAGCTATAGGTGCCGCGCCCCCTTCCGGTTTCAGCGGTATCGTCGCTGTCGACCGAACCATGCCCGTCGAAGAGCAAGCCCGAGTGTTTTCCACGCAATCTTCCTCTTTCTATGCGCGCTTTACACTTCCGGAGGTCATTCCCCAGACTCCTCCCATGATGGCGCGTCCCCCGATGCAAGACCTCTTGCAGGCTCTGGACCCCAAGCACTCTCCCACAACATCAGCGGCGAAGATGAGGGAGGAAGATCTCACAAGGATAACATACCCGGCTATCTTCGCGCGTGCTCAACATCTCCTCTGGGCTCCAGAAATGCGCCCAGCAGGAGCAGCGAACGTTGCTCGCGCACTATACGACTGCCGCATTCTGGCTCCTGGACTTGGAGAAGGTCAGGACGAGAGAGTGTGGCCGGAGGTGAAGGCGCATGTCATCCGGTGCGACATGACAAGCGGGGCACCAGCTTGGGCAGTTGCGGTCTTACGCTGCGAGCATGCCGCGGCAGCGCCTAATGCCAGGCGACAGATGGAGATACATACCTTGGAGGGCGGAAATCACTTCGTGAGTGCCCCCGTCGAGTTCTTGAATGGATGAAAACATCTAAGCGACTTTTTAACAGGTACACTGGGAGGAACCAGAGCGTTTTATGAAACTTGTCGCTACAATTGTCTGAAACAAGCGAATAGTAGACAACAACACTGTGCATTCTAGCGCGTGGTAAGACAGTGCAATATTCACTACGAATGTCAGATTTTTATCCCGACAGGGTTCCGAGGGAGAGTTGTGATCGAGAGCGTGGATTACTGTCGTCGGGATGCTTTTAATATCGATGTTGGGATCCCTGGTGTCCATTTCAATGGCGAAGGGTACTGTGATACCGCGCCATGGTACTCGTGGATTGTAAGATAGCACCTAGCAATGGGACTTTTTAATTAAGAAGCTTAAACGGGGTTCGTACCTGAGGTACCCCAATTTCGGTCTCCGCGATGATCCAGGAACTTCAACAGTCATCTGAGCCTATCGGAGATTGAACTCCACATTACGTAGCAGTCTCCGACAGCCTCTCCGACTATTTCACACAGTTCAACCACAACGCATCATGCTTACGGACAACCTCGTCTGCTCCATAAAACATCTATACGATAAGTAGTCCAATGTCCAATACGACCATTAAAACACAAGCATATCATATGAAAAGCTCCCCTAACATCCACCTCCGTACCACACCTGCGTCCCGGGGCTCTGAGGAACTGGCGTGCAACGACCGCCTCGATCTCGAGCCATCCCTACTTCCCGATGGTAACAGTGACGTTGGTGGTCTCCACGAACTGGGAAAATCCCTAAAGGACGAGTGGTGAGTGCACATGTCCTGAATTGCTCCTCACGTCAGCGGATCACTCACGGCAGCGTCCTCCGACAGCGCAAAGTGAATGACGTCGATGACAGCAAGGCCAGGGCTCAGGTTCGTGGGGACAGTGAGCCAGAAGTCCTGGACGAGCGTGAGGGATCCGCTCCCTGGAACCGTCTCCGGCGCGAAGGGCCCGGCGAAGATCAGGTTGGGCCCGAGCGTGCTCCCGAAGCCGTCACACGACCCTTTGGTGTTCCAGCGCGTCGCGAGGGCGCAGCTCTGGATCCCGACCGCGACGGAAAGGTCCTTGATGTGCTGGCCCTGGCCGGGCTACGGGATAGAGGTTTTGTGTCAGCGCGCAAGTAAGCGTGGTCAAGCCGGTGTTCGCCAACCCTGTAGTCGAGCTCCAAGCGGAACCGCTGGCCGGCCTTGAGCGTGTCCGTGCTCTTGGGGTACGTGATCTCAAGGCCTTTGGCAACAGAGGCAATGGCCGCGACGGCGACGATGACAGACTTGAAGAAGAACATGGCAAGGATGGGATGAAGAAGCGTAGAAACAAGGGGCTGAAGAAGAGGAAGAGGTGAACGAGTGAGTAGATGTGACTCAAAGAAGTGCACTTCTGCTGTTTTGCTGAGCCCACCTCCCCTCTTTATAGGCTCCTGCTCGCTGTGTGTGAAGAGTTTGTGCGGCGGTACGGCGCGCGCTGCACATGTGTCGCCTCGCGGCGTATAGGGACTCTATACGGGACCATGGCCGTCCATCAGGAGGAAAGGACCCACAGTCCCTCCTGGCATCAGCGTGCGCTGTGCGCTCGCCATGGGCGGCGGCGCTCCAAAGAATTTCGCGAAAGCGCACTCATAGCGAAGGTTCACAAGGTCGTCAACACATCTTGGCATGTTGTATCACAGCTGCCAGATGTGTAACACACCATGCGAACACACAACGCGTGCTGTAGGACAAGCAACCTTCAAGGTTCCCTAGTCAAATTCGGCGTTGAGAATGTGCCAGTACTGCCCCCGAATTTGGTATGAACTTCAATATCACATACCTCCTAACGGCAGACACTGCTTCCCGGTATGTAGGGTATTTCCGACATCTATATATAACCGTCGACGCCCAAAGCACAGACACGCCGCCGTCTCCCCGGACTTCGGAAGGAAAGAGAAGCTCCCCCTCCGGAACTCGGTAAATGCTCGCATCCGGGCAAGTCGTCTTTCCATACATGTTGCGCGCCGACGAGCCGACCGTCTGACGGGTGAGATCTAGGATATATCGTATGCCATACATTTAGATTGCTTCTTCGGTTCTTGATCACTCCTATCAGGACGGATCCTTATGAAGTTCGCTAATGTGACGAACAACGAAAAGTTTCGGCTATTGTATGTTTAAGTCTGGCTAGGTTACTAGATGTATGTAGTCCGTATGCTCAAGTCCGCAAAGCTACAGCCCGAGTCCGTTGTCCGCCGTCATTCCCTTTCAGAGCAGGTCATAACGAAGTTACCAAGCTCATATCGCCTCAATTGCTGACGGTCAAAGTGACGTTGACGCTCTCAGTGAACGGAGAGAAGCCCTGCAAACCAGCACATCGATTAGTCAGCACTCCCACCACACCAGCGCGCGTCACGCTCGCAGGAGAGCACTCACCGCCGCCGAGGAAACGAGCCCGAAGTGGACGACGTTCACGATCGCGACGCCGGGCTGGAGGCCCGCGGGCACGGTGACGTAGAAGTCCTGGATGCGGTCCGTCGTGCCGCTGCCCGCCTGCATCTCGGGCGCGAAGGGGCCCGCGTAGAGGATGTCGCCGTCGGGGCCGAGCGGGCTCGCGAGGCCGTCGCACGTCACGCCCCCGCTGAAGCGCGCGGAGGACGGGCAGTGCTGCATCGCGATGACCACGGAGACGTCTTTCGTGACCGTCTGGCCGGGCTGTGTAAGGGGGCGCGCGGGGTGGGCGTGAGTACGGAGTGTCTCAGGCTGGACGGGCGGGCGGGAGGGGCACGGTGCGTACCCTGTAGTCGAGCTCGACGAGGAAGCGCTGGCCGGGCTTCAGGGTGTCGGTCGACTTGGGGGTGTTGATGTCAAGCCCCTGGGCCAGGGCCGCAAGGCCCGCGAGCGCGACGAAGAAGGACTTGGCGAACATTGCAAGGGCGGGCGGGGAAGGAAAGAAAGGAAAGAGTGGGAGGGGTAATAGACGGGTTGCGCTTCGGAGAAGGACACCTCTACTGACTGGCCAGAAGCGTCCGCCTCCGAGCTTTATAGTCAACAATAGACGACGTGGCGAAGCACGACGCGGGCCGAGCTGTTCTCCGACGTGTGCCCTAGACTAATGGCGCGGCACCTGGTTATGAAACCGGCTATGCGAGCAAACTTACCAAGAACGATGCATCAGTGGTCGCTGTGCGGGAACATGGGGCGGCGGTGATGTTGGCATCATTGCCTGGTAAGGTTGTCAAGGAGTATAAAGTAGTCGGCCGACTTGGCGCTACGCCACAGTGAGTACGTTTTACGAACGACTATGTAAATGCTTACCCTTTAAACAGAGGAAGACCTGCGTTGTATGGCAGGGATTAGAGCGAGCAAGGGACCATACCCTGGAACTCCGAGACGTGGCCCGAGAGCTACCGTGTAAGGTGGCATCGCAGTATCACCGACAAACGCCCTCCCGCGCTGACGGCATCCTGTAGATGCCACAGGCAAACGAAGGCGGGGCACATTGCGATGGCTTCCCAGCTTTTAATATCACTAGACAGCGAGCGGTGAGCGTCTTCGGTTGAGTGCCGCCCCGAGGAGGAACGGGGTCGGAAGTTGTGTGATCATTGGCGTGATCCGCGTGCCGGGGCACACACACGGCCCCATACGGAGTGTGATATTGCAGCTTGCAACCATGCCTGGCGGGATACAGACGATGGCCCTTCGACGCTGGTCTTGAGAACGTGTTCTGCCAGATAGTGTGTTAAGAAACCACTCACCTGGCCATAGTGGATGGCTGTAATTAAACCGAATAGGTTCCATCAAGAGGACAGGCTGCATTCCAATACGGCCAGCGGTAGGCTTGCTGTCCGTTGTGGAACAACAAGAAGACTGTGTAACAGACTTGCAGTGCTGGATAATGTGGGCCCCTTGCGGTCGATCGTCTGTCTTGCGTGGATGCTGATCATTTGGCTGCAACGACTAGATCATAGAGGTGAGAGGTCTAGAAATACCGAGTCAGCCGGGCCGCTTGAGAGAAGATGATGTCACTAGTACTCGTGGTCTCGTCGACTCAGTGAGCTATTGGGACACGATCTCTCACGAGAATCTCTATTGCGCAGCAAGAATTCGACCGCGTATATGTGCTCAGCAGGTACCAAGGGGGGTGGCGATACCGTCAGGGCGCTGATAGCCTGATCACCGTCAAGTGGTCAGAAATCGCAGATGAGTGGGAGACTGGGAGTAAACAGCGCAGCTTGAATTGTCCACGGGAGCTATAAGGGCTGCGACCTGTCGGGGCGCTGTTGAATACGACCCCCATGCTGCGTCGCTACTGATCCCCACATAAAGATGTGCCGCTGCATGAGCTGTCAGCAGGCAGCCCATGCCGCCCCCCTGACGGGCGAGATGGGCTGGCAGCCTCCGATGAAGTAGGACTCGGGAGGTATTCCGAGATGACGAGACGACATCCCATCATCTCACCCGGAAAAGGGCTCCGGCGCGTATGCCTCGGGCACAGCCCCGGCGGGCCCGGCGTGGCTGCGCATATTGACTTCTCGTCATAATCAGTCTCCCACGGCGCGTCCGCCAATCCTCGCGCGCGCTGGGCATCGTGCTTTCCCCGTTTTGCCCCTCGTCGAGGCCCGCCTGAAGCCTTCGGAGCTGCGGCGCGGCTGCTTGTGATGGACATGAGGTTGCGCGCAGTGTGCTTCGTGACAGAGCCTCCTCCCCGGTCGCGAAACGGCGCAGGTAAAAAAGACCTCGGTGTCGATCGCAGCCGCACACATTGCTCTTGTCCTCCCCCACCTCTCTCACTGAGGCCAAGACCGTCGCGCGTATACACACCCTCGCCCGCATACGCATCCTCGTCCACATAGCACACTCGCAACAAAATTTCTCAGCAGGTGTGCACTGCATCCTCCACATGTCCCGCGCTTGATGCTGACTTTCTCTCCCCCCAAGGAACCGAAACTCCCTATTCATACGCCCACCAGCCACTAGCCACCATGATCTCCGGCATTGGCATCAACAACGAGAAGCTCCCCGGGCCCGAGCGCACGAAGTCCATGGGCCCCTCCATGGACCCACCCGCATACACCGAGCGCGCGCCGACAGACATCGGCCGCTTCCAAGCCCCCCTCTCGCCCGTCTCCATGCCCTCCCCGTCCTCCTCGCGCGCCCCAAGCTCCACCGCCGTCTCCCCCGTCTCCCCCGCGACCGCACACGGCCCGCCGCCGCACCTCCCCCCGCGCACCACGCCCTCCCGCGCGTCGTCCTCGACCCTCTCCCTGCACACGCCCTCGCACTCCTCCCGCCGCTCGTCCGGCTCCTCCGCGCGCCCCAGCCCCAAGCTCAAAAAGCACACGCCCCACTACGTGCCCTCGCACCACTCCGCGCCGTCGACCGCATCCGCGTCCGGGTCGGCGGGCCCGGGCACGAAGGTCGCGCGCGCGATGGGCGCGGGCCTGCTCGCGATCGTCGTGCCGCCCATCGCTGCCGCGGGCGTCGCGGTCGCGGGCTCCGCCGCGCTCATCTACGGCACGGGCAAGATCCTCGAGGGCGTCGGGCGCGGGATCGCGGCGGGCCCGGAGGTCATGTTCCGCGCGTACCGATCGCCGCGCGGGCGGCGCGTGCGCCGCATGTTTGGTGCGAGCGTGAGCACGGAGAGCCTCGCGGACGTGCGGGAGGAGCCGCGCGCCGCGCGCTTGGAGAGGCGGTATTCGCGGTGAGGGGCTGCGTGCCCCTTTCTCGGACTCCTCCGCTTTTTTTTATTTTGCTTTTGGTCTTTAGTTTAGGCTCCGTTGACACTCGTTTGTATGTGTGATATCCAGCGTCCGGGTTTCCTTCCGGTGTATTATCAAGGACTCTCATTGTCTCTATGTACCGCGGCCTGTCGCGCAGCTACAATAGTCCATCCTTATACATTGTTTCCATTCTACATCCACGAGTGTCGGCTATAAAGGAACTCCTACAATAGTAGGGGCAGGTTCAAGGCACAGAGAGGGGCGCAAGGGGGGTGCAGAAGCCTTCCGGTTGCTGTGCCTCCGAGAAGGAAACAGATAGCGGCGGAAGAGCCCGAGGAATAGACTCGCCCCACCGCGCTGGACTCGAGGCTCCCCGTTTGCGACACGCGTCCCCTCTCCCAAAAGGCGGCGTAGCGACACAGGTCGCCGATCAACCTTCTCGAGCTCGAGGGGGTCGAAGGGCTCTACGACTGCGAGAACGGCTCTGCCGACGAGCTGTGTCCGGGAAGGGGGCGTCGTGTGATCGTGTGGGGTGGGGTTGTGCTGCGCGGCGGAAGGCGCAGCGCTGCTTCGCAGTCGAAGCTTGAGCCGTTCCTCTGGCCGAGCGCTGGGTGCCCCGATGGGCGAGCTGCAGCACGGTGGGCTTTGTGCCCGGGGCGCCGTGTTCGACGTGGCCACGACCTGTGTGCGCGCTGAAGGCGTCAGAGCGGACAGTGGGCGAGGCTTACGGCTGATATGTACACTGGCCTGGCGTACCGGGACCGGGGTGTTTCAACCGTCGCGGTTTGATCCCCCGAGGGGATGGAGGCTGAGCAAACGTCCGACACTGGATGGGTGAGAGTAATCTGTATAGCAGTGTGCGGATAGGCCGCCCAAGTCTCAAGCTCTCAAGGCGCGCAGCCAAAACATGAGAACGGGTGTGTGGCGGATCGTCCCACCGGCACCGGAAGGGCGCACCGATCGTTTGTTCATCGCGGCGCCCACTTCTCGCAGGGCGCATCCGATAGACACAGGAGTATAGGAGGGTGTTGCGGGGCAGTCGGAGATGTGCGGCGGCACTTGCCACGATTGGGGTCGATGGGAGTTCAGTATTGCACGCCAGCCACACCTGCGAGTGGCGCGAGGATTGCGTCCAGTGTCCACGGACCGCAACCCACGCAGGCCGAGGCCCAAATGCATGGGCCGGTGTGGCGCGTCTTGCGTCAGAGAGGGGAGTAGGGCCGCGTGCCTTCGGAGCTGCCGACGTAACACGGAGCGAGGGAGTGGCCCTGGCCCTCGCCATCGCGCTGGGGCTAGCTCATCGGTGCGGCCGCGTCCGGAGTGCGCGCGAGGTCGGGGCAAACGCGGGGCCTGGATAGAACTCGAGTCTCGAGCGAGCGGGCTTGCTCGCCTGAGCGCTGGATGAGCGGGGAGAGAACCCAGAACGCGCGTCGGCACGCGCGGCCGAGTGGAAGTCAGGTGGGCGTTTGGGACGTCTCGAAGCCGCCGAAGCCGGGCGGAGGGGGGCGTGGCCTGCGCATGGACGGCGGCGTGGCTGCTAGGGTAATGGAGCGAGATTAGTATAGCAGGCTCGGAGGGCGCGGGGGCGGGCGTGGGGTCGGGCCCGCCGCGGAG
>FTLJ01000349.1:0-124736 GCA_900155495.1 Porogramme epimiltina
GCGTAAGGCCTGTGTTTTATCATAAAAGTGGTGTCCACTAGTGAAGTGGACCCGTGGTGGGGAGAGTGGGCTAGGGAAAGGGCAAGTGCGAAGGATGGAGACAAAACATTTAATTGTGTTCCCTAAGATTCCTCAGTTGGGACCAGGAGCTTTGGGGGGAGGGGGGTGCTGTGTATCGATGATGGTCAGAGTATATACTAGTCAGCCTCAAGTTGAATGCCACATTCTCGTAGTACATGTATTACGTATGCATGATGACGTCACGAGGGCCCTCGGTGGCTCGAGTCATGCGCGTACTTAGGCTGAGGGTAGGCTCATACTTACCTCGATGCCAGCACCGACAAATCCTCGAATCCTCGTTCACACAACGTTTCGATCTAAAGAGATCTCTCACTCCACCAACATTCCCTTATAAATGCCAAGGATACTACCTCAGCGAGCAGAAATGAACCCGCTATTCGTTCGGGACCGACCTCACACCCGCCACCTCGACACCTGCCACCACCACTGGGGACGATAAAGATACAGCGAAGCTCGCGCACCAGATAGACAGCCTGTCAGATGTCTAGCAACCTCCGGGTACAACGGACGTTCTTTCGTTCCTCCAAGTGCTGCCCATGTTCTATCCCCATTCAGCCTGCGCTCGGCCCTCCGCTGAACTGATGGTCCTAACGGGGTGAACAGGACGCTGAGCAAGTGACGGGTTAGATAGCGGAGAAGCTGGATGGGCGTTGGGCACTGGGAGTACCAGCAGGCGGACGGAAACTGCGGTTGAAGCGAGGGAGGCGTATGGTACGTAACGTATCTCGTATGAATGGCGTCGTCACGATGGGTGGGGCTGGGTGTACGATGGCCACTGTTATTCATGAGCATATCCTCGCTCTGCATATGCTCCACCGCACTGTCTGCTGTACGCAGTTCACAACCCGACACGGTCAGTTGAAGAGGCGTTCCAAGTAGCGTGAGCTGCCGAGAGTGAGGAACACGGCTCATATTCGAGGACCCGCGGCATCCACACAGTTGCCGTTACTGTGAATGGAGCAAGTTTTTCTCCCACTTCGGACATTGGGCCTCGTCAGGCTTGATGCCCAAGGGGCAGACTGTATAAGGTTGTACAGATTGACTCAGCGTAGGGCCCGCAGCTTGGGCTGATGCACCCATATCCATATATCTTCCCGGAGACTCAGGAGTACAGTGACACGGACAACTAGTATGTCCTATGATCCTCTGTTCACATCCGGTAGGTGGGTAGTGCGCATTAGGGAAACAATGCTAATCAGAATGAATAATCTACAGGTATAGTTGGGCATCCAGAACTCCAGACACGTCCGCTGTATAACCTCTACCCGCTGGTGCTTCAATGGTTCGTCATTTCGTCGATTTCACGCTCCCGCTCCGCTCGAAGGTAGTAGTCTCTGACATACCCGTGTAGATTTACAACTATTCTCAGACGACAAGCTTCGACAGCCCGGGCGCGACCAACTGCGCCTCGGTCGGATCTCATGGCATGTATCGAGTCATGGTGCTCATCGCAGGCGCGTAGAATACCTTACCTTCGTCAGCAAGCTGCGCCGCGGCGTATAACGAGAAGGTGACGTTCTATTTCACAACCCATATGGCGTTTCTCTCTGTCGCACCTCATGAACGCCCGTAATTCGACAGCTGCACTGACCGAGAGCGCGGATTGAGGGGTCTCACAAGAATGGCGTATAAAGTCCTGTGTCAACGTCCTCAAACTGGGCAGTCTTGACACACCGCTGTACGTTTCGCTCCAATCCGCTGCATGGAGAGGCGCTGATATTCCCCCCTTCCCACTCACCTTCGGCCCTGAATATCTTCTCCCATTTCTAAGACTTACCAACCGACTCATCGCCCTTCACAGCCTTAACCCATATCCCTTAGCAGCAGTGATGCTCCCTCTCACGACCATCAAACGCACTCTCGTCCTTGGGGCCGCTTCTATACTCTCGTTATCCTCCCCTTCATCCTCAGGGGCCGGTGCAAGGTCCGGTTCCGAGGCAGCTTGCGCGGCATACTCGCTCAGTGGGTCTGCGCTAGCCCACGTGCAGCTCAACGCGACAACATACTACCCCGCAAACGCAAGCATCTCGCTCACCTCTCCGCTCGATTCGCTCGCCACAAGCAATCTCCCGGCGTTCTGCAGGCTCGAGCTGGAGATCACGACGAACGCAACTGCGGGATCGGTCGCAAAGGCGGAGGTGTGGCTACCGGACGAGTGGAACAGTCGGGCGCTGACGTTGGGGAATGGGGGGTATACGGGCGGAGGTAGGTGCCCTTGTACATTGCGCGTAAAGACAGCTCTGAGAGAGCTGGTGCAGTGAATTATGCGGATTTGGGGTTCGCCGCGGTGAAACAAGGATGTGAGTGAATTTTCAGTTCCCACAAATTTTCAGTTCCCACAACCAACTCTCCATCAGATACTCAACTCGCAACGGTGGTTTGCTTCTTTGTCCAGTCGCAGGTATGTCCACGAACGCCGGACACGACAGTGGTGCAGCGGACGGCAGATGGGGTGGCCCTCATAATGACGTACGTGCTAAGTAGTGTCCTGCATGATGGTAGACCGGATGCGCTTATGGCATGTGTTGGCTGTGCAGAATGCTATCAAAGACTTTGGATATCGCGCCCTCCACCTGACCGTCCTCGTCGGGAAAGCCATTGTCGCACAGTACTATCAGGTTCCTGCGAAAAAGTCTTACTACATGGGGTGCTCGAATGGTATGTCGCGAACATTGCATTCGTTGCTATTAGTGCATCTAATTCGACCATTTCCTAGGCGGAAATCAGGGGTGCGGATCCATCTCATGCTGAGAGGCGCATTCCCTACTCACATCTTGTCTACGGTTAGCCTCAAAGAAGTGCAAGAATACCCGGAAGACTTTGATGGCGTGGTCGTTGGGTCCCCAGCGAACCGGTTCATCCACCTCAGCGGCTGGTTGCTGCACTTGAACCAGGTCTCATTGGTGGGGTCGCCCCGGTACATCAGCGCAAGCCAGTGGTCGGACGTCGTTGCACCTGAAGTCATGAAACAGTGCGATGCGCTTGACGGAGTAAGGGTATATTCCTCCCCCAAATGTTTCCCGCAGCTTATGACCCTCTAGCTCGAAGACAGTATTATCAATGACCCGCGCCTCTGCAAGTGCGTGCCCCATTAAGGACACTCGACTCACTGAGCTGATCCATCAATCCCTAGCTTCAACGCCGACAGGCTCCAGTGTGTAGAAGGACAGAGCACCTCCTGTCTTAGTGCGTATCAAGTCTCTGCCCTGAAGCAGATATTCTCCGACTACTATGAGGGCGACAAATACGTCTTCGGTCGCGTCCTACCTTCTGGCGGCGAGGCGGCGCTGGCCCAAGGCGTGCTTTCCGACGGAGGGATCCAGCTTGGGGTGGAATACTACCGATACTTTGTCCTGAAGTAAGCACTCTTTCGCAACTATGAGCATGAACACTAAGGGCAGCTTCTATAGCGATACAAACTTCCAGCTTGCTGACTATGATGCACACAATCTTTCCATCGCCGAGGAGATCAACCCCGGCAGATTCGATGTGCGTTCCTCGTCGGTTACTACAATGTAAACCCGCTGATTCTTTGGGTTTATGTAGGCATTCCAGGCAGACTTAAGGCCGTTCGCCGAAACACCGCACTACGGAAAGATTATACATTATGTCGGATGGGCGGACCAACTCCTCACTGCATCTGCATCGGTGTACTACTACGAGACAGTTAGAAACTTCACGGAAAATCATACAACGTTGAAGATGGAAGACTTTTATCGGCTGTTCCCCGTCCCTGGGCTACTTCACTGGTGAGCGCTCCTATGCTCTTGCACCCTCACTTAGATTAACATTTCACCCGTTCAGCGTTGTGCGTTGCCGCCCCGTAAACTCTGCCTAATGGACATTGATTAACAAACTATAGGGTGACACGCAAGGCGGTAAGGGCGCCACGGCCTTTGGGGCGACTCTAGACACCAGGCCGCCACTCGCCTATGACGCGGAGCACAACATACTGTCGGCAATCGTCCGCTGGGTAGAGGATGACGTCGCACCAGAATCGTTTATCGCCGCAGCATGGAACAACGGAATCGCCTCGGACGGTCTCAACTATACTCGTCCGATTTGCAAGGTAGGGATTTCGAATCTGGAGGTCTTTGGATTGCCAGCTAATAGGATGTGTTCTGTATCGCTCTAGTTTCCGCTGACGCTTCGCTACAAGGGAAGTGGGGATACGAACGTCGCAGAGAGCTTCGAGTGTGTTGAAATTGTGTGAGGCTGTGTCGGATGAGCGGGCTGTTGTGGATGTAATTTTGAGAGAATAATCGTGAGCAGGAGGCGGCCCATAACATACATAGGTGTCGGAATAGCTACGTAGAGTTACACAAAAATGTCACCATAAGGAAGCAAACCACTGCAGCCAGCGAGGTGTCTGGGTCTTCACAAACGCAAACATATCCACAGTGAATATCTCAGGCTCCTGTCGCAAGCTTCGCTTACCCAAGTCGCCCTCCCAAACACCGAGGCGGAAGACATCACAGCCGTCGGATGCAACGACTGCAACGGACTTTAGCTTGTGGCAGGCGACTAGGCTGCCTTCGACACCTCTGACCATGGAAGAAACGTCTTCGCGCTTTGTCTGGGGCACGGTCCCGTAAGTAACAGTTCTTCGCACCAGGAGGAGAGTGAGCACAAACCTCCTTCGGAACGTCGATATAGAGCGAGTGTAAGTTCGGAAATGCCTCGCAGAGATCCTGGAACTTGAGCGGCACGTTCATAACACTCGTAATCGAGCAGGCAGGTATGGAAGGCGAACGGTAGACGTCGAGGCAAACACCCATGACGAGGGTATGGACAAACGGGAAGACTTTCGGCAACGCACAGCGACGCGAGTGGGCGCTAGACCGACTCTGGTTACCGAACGGTCCCCCGTGGAAATGAAGGCAGTGACCAATCTTCACCGATGAGAGCATCCTGCACTCCTCGAGGCGTTGAATCAAGGTGAAGAATAGTGTCGGGTTAATGTGTAATCCGTCCAGTCTGAAGGGTGTGGTGTAAACGCTCTCTAAATCACTCCTGTGGACATCCCCAATGTCTGTCGGGACGTTCAATTCTAACAGCGTGGGTGCGTGGCGGGATAGGAACTTCACGAATGAGCTCATGTGATCATTGGAAAGGGGGCCTGCGTGGAGAGTGAAAGTTTGAAGGGAGGAAAAGCGGCTTCGAAGAAAGAATGAGTCTATCCCATACGGGAATTTGTAACAGGTGATTGAAAGACGGGTGAGGTTTGGAAAATTTTCAGAGAGTGTCGAAGGAATTGTCGTGAGTTTCTTAGGGCTCTCCTCGAAGCCTCGTCCGAGTACGCAGCTGATTTTGACGCCGAGGTGCCGGTAGGACGGATAGATACACTGTAGGATGAACAAGTCAGAATAATCGACGAAAGAATGGACAACGAGTAAGCGCACAGTTCGGTTCCAAGTAGTGACATCCCAGTCGTACGGCGAGGTAATCTTTATAATGATGCTTTCCATCGTTTTAGGAAGCGTTTGGAGAATATCTTGGACGGGTTTCCTCCTGGAGATTGCGCCATGGAGTTCTCCAACGTCGACAGATCGAAGCAAAGGCAGCGAAGAAAGTAGTGTTATGAAGGGGCTGACCCTGCCCAGTGACGAGAGATAATCCAAGGCCCAAGTGCCCGAAATCTTGATGTCCCGGACCCAAGAGAGGGAAGGATCTCTCGGAACAACTTTAGCAGAGTAAAACCGGAGTAAGGTGACGTCTGCGAGGGTAATTTGGCTGTTCAGAATAGGTAGGGAAACCTGATAGTTACATTTACACGTGAGTGCAAATGGGAGGACCGATCTAGGTAGGACGTGGAGGAGGATTTTTTGCACAACCTCTGGCGGAACGCTCGAGAAGGCCCCGAGACGCTTAGGGGCCCCGCCTCGGTCTCCTGAGTCAGAAGATAGATCAAACTAAGCGCACATTCCGCGTCAGAATAGGTGGATGGGAAACAAGGCAAGGGACTTGGAACACACCCCTTTGTAGTTTAAGGCTCTGAGTAAAGAACGGACCACCCGGCCTGGGCTTGGGGTCAGGTTGTGGGACGCCATGGGCTTGATACGATAGGGAGGCTTGAGTCAGGACCCAACGGAGTTCAACAGGTCACCGGCGGTGGAAAAAATGGCCCTGGTAAGGAGATATGAAAGGCGAAACGTGGTCTGGTATTCTTGGGGCGCGTTTCTGAGGCTTCTTGGTTGAGGCTGACTGCTGGGTAAAGGAGGCCGGGACGGCTCTACGTTGGGGTCGAGTATCAAGGGCTGCGAGCGCCGCGTCCACAGTGATGTGGTCGCGGTCGCCTGCATGAACGTGTTACACATGTCAATGTCTCATAGAGTTTACATTACTAGCCTGAATAACGTACTTCCCAACAACTCCCGGACCCTCGGGCTTTGCGGTTTTGCACGTCCCACCCTCTTCAATGCGGCGTTTCCACTCTGTCACTGCTCCTCGCCCTTCATTGTCTCCACCTGTATCGCGGTCTCGACCACCGCCGCGTGCATCAGCGGCCGAGGTATTCTCAACGTGCACGCAGTGTAGTACGTCAGCCTGTGCACAACGTGGTTACCACTGTTGGTTTTCCTTCTGGGTGGACTATAATGCGTGCTCCGACGAGCACTGCGAGGGGTGACAGCACACGGAGGTATTTGCGTTCGTATGTTCCCTGGGATCGTTAGTTGCGGCCACGGGATCGTGGACTGTCATTGTTGCCGTGCTAAGGAGGGTAGCCATGTCCCGGAGAACAGCTGCGAGCACACCATGTGCTGTGTATGCCGCGTTAGACATGTCTCCGCCGTTCATACGGGGTGTCAGGGCTTACCGGCGGGCAGCGCGACCACAAGTCGGTAGAAATCGTGGAAATCGTCGTGAGAACCGTAGTCGACCTTCGCTCCGCGAGGAACGGGGCAACATCCTACCCGTTTGGCTTCAGCACGGTCTGGTTCGTCGGAAGAGAGCGAGGAGAGGCGAGGCGGCAAGATGGTGCGACACTATTGCCCACGCAGATAAGCTACACACATTCGCTTTATGCTTACAGCTGTTATCAGAGCGATAGGCCCCTACAAAATAAATTACACATGGCGGACTCCAGTCGGACTCGACGCGAATCACGTATTTTCATGGCGCGAAGGCTCGGGAGTGCGAGCCGCGGCGTCAATCGCCTCTCCCTCCCCTGCGCGACGCGAATTTCCGTGACCCGCTAGAGCTCCGTCTAGACTGCTGTGTGAAGATTATTTTGTGAAGGGCCTATCGATTTGATAACAGCTGTAAAGGGAGGAGCGGCGACGTACCATACCACGCATATGTTGTACAGTAGCAGTGGCCTGGTGGCCGCTACGTCTGACAACCATCTCGCTAACGGCTCGGGGATGTCAATGATTCCAGGACGCTCCAATCATGATGCATCACCGAAGGGGTCTTGAGTGTGGCGCAAAGGAGCCAAGGGTCGCGTCGGGAGAAGCGACGGGCGGCCATAGCTCGACTTGCACATGATCTAGCTCTTCGCTGACCAGGAGCAGACCGAGCAGTTGCGCCAGCTCGCTACTAGGGTCGCTCAACGCGCGCGAGAACTTGTCGCGTTCGGCGGGTGTGAGGAGTGTCCGTAGCTTGACATGTGATACAACCTCTGAATATGAGAGGGAGAAGACAAGAGTCATGTCTGCGGTGAGCGCGAGGGAGAGGAACGATGATGTGCTACGTACCCGGGATGTCAGCGCCTCCCAACCGCTTCGCGAGGTCGTCCACATCGTCGGCATCTGCATCCGCGTCTTCTCCCCGTGATAGGCTGTCTCCGAGCCCATTATCTTCAAAACACTTCGGCAGATCGAGTATCCGCCGCCGTTCATCCGCGGGAGCGGACTGTACCTCGCGCGCGAGCTCCGAGCAGTCTATTTCAGTAAGGCGCAGACAGACTAGCGAGGAGTAGGGGACCTTGCAACGCGGGTGTGAGCAGATGTGTTCGTTTTAGGAGCAGAGAGGAATGCAGGCTCACATCGCGCAAGGGATAGTCGCGACGGGATCGGTTTGGTGCGAGGTCGAAACCATAAAGGGTTCATCTCCTCGTATGACAGCCATTGCGCAGTCGTGTTTGGTTGGAAGCAGGGGGTTGTGATTGAAGATGTGATGGCTGGAGAGCTGAGGGGAACCAAGAAGATGCTTATTGAGTTCACAGTCTGCCTAGTTTGTCATTAGAAGGTCTAATTGATTGGACTACATTCTGTTCACTATTCAGGATACAAGCTGGCGCTTACGCGCCTCGTCCATGATTCGCAACGGCGTGGTTTGGCGCGCGAGCACCCGGGCCTGCTCACTCACGCCGCCCAACATGGGCTTCAAAAGAGGTTCGCAAACGTCTTAGTATGTACACTATATATCTGCCCCTAGTCAACCGGAATTTCTGATCCGTGCACTCTAGAGTCTAACCCCTTGCGTTGAACAACTACATCCTGCTTTAACATCCGCTAATTGGTGATCAGGACAGAGTTTGTCGTAGTACTAAAGGGGCTTGCATTGCATCAGGCGTGCAACTATATGGGATACTTTCACACCCGTTTGGAGACAACAAACAGTGATCCAATACTGACCCGGCTCGCTCAAGTAGTACCCGTCTTTCCCCAGTGATCCAGTCCGAGTCCCCTCCTCCCCTTCCACTGATGTCGCAAGCTACCCGGACCTTTACCAAAGCTACGAGACGTTCCTTTAGTTCGCCGATTCGTCAAGTTTGTTTAGTGTATCCGTCCAAACTTACCCTTCACCTAATGGTAGCAGTACTTCCCTCAGCCACAAGAGATCTCAGGGTTGATGTACCCAGTGATGCCCTCGTCGGTGTACCCCAGGTTCGTGATCGCGTTCTGCCGCTCGGCCACGTCCGTCGTGTAGAAGTGATCTAGGGCGCTGTTCGAGAACATTCGGTAGAGCGGCACGCTGCCGCACGTCGCACTTGGAAAGATGTACGCGGCGATGCCCTCGGCCGAGTACCCTAAGTTGTTCACCGCGTTGTCGAACTCCGCCTCGTTCGTGGTGTAGAAGTGGTCCGTGGCACCGGGGCTGTACGCGCGGTAGAGCGGCTCGACGCCGGACGCCGGAGCGGAAAGCACCTCTCCCGCGTCGCCCTCGCGCACGTAGCCAAGGTTGGCAACTGCATTGTCGATCTCGGCGTCGGACGTTGTGTAGAAGTGGTCCGTCGCACTGGGGCTATAGGCGCGATGTAGCAGCACAGTGGAGTAGCAGCACCCGTCCAGGTTGCTGGGGTAGGAGCTGTCATCGGCACGACGCTAGGTAGTACACGATGGCGAGTGAGTAAGCCGCGACCTGTGTGAGGTAGAACAGGAAAGGCTGATTTAATACCTCGGAAGGCAGCGCATAGGCCTGGAGGATGCCAGCAGATGTGAGGAAGATACAGAAAATGGACCTCATGACGATTGGGGGAGAGGCTGGCAGGACAGGCCGGGAGATGAGCTATGAGACGGATTGTGGGATGAGCTGCAGACCCTGACCTCCAGTTGTGTTCCACGTCGTCCTTTTATGCCATCTAGGGAGTTCGGTCCCATGAGGGTGCCACCCATAGCGGACAACCACTAGGTAGTGCGATTCCCCTTAATACCCACTGCCCACAGAGCCGGCCTGACGTACGTTTGTCAGAGAGCTTTCGGTCAGAAGTACAGCATGAGACTCATGAAACGTCGGTCCAGGGTTTCTAACCTGTCAGCGGGCAGTCACAGTGACTATAGCGAGGAATGGACGTCCTCAACGGAGTTGACAAAGCACACGAACTAGGATATTCGTATCAGTGGCACTCTCTATGTAAAGTATACGTAAGGTCCGCCTGCGGGGGGTCGGCGAAGAATAGTTTATGATAGGTTCACTAAAATACTTGCCAGCAAAGACCTCGAACAGCTCCGTGATCATAGCGACAGACATCGATGGGCCGCCATCAGAAGCGGCAGCTACTTACGTTGTCAACCATAGGGAAGTTGAGATATAAAGAGGTGGGTTCTAGAATCAGTAAACGTGTGCCGCATCATTAGGTGAATCGGTTGTGAATGTTGAACGTTGAACGTTGAACGTTAAACGCGGCACGTAGAGCACCAGAGTGACATCATGCTCATGGTACTACGCGCCCAGCCCGTCCGCGGTCCTCGGCCACAATCTTAGAGGTCCGAGGACTGGGACCAGGACTACACAAGAATGGGACCGTAAGAGGATCGCGGTCCTAGTTCGGTCCTTTGCATGAAGCATGAGGAGCGCATTCAAACTGGGCCACGGTTAGCTTTGTGCGTGCATACATGCATGTTCGGATCAATACAATGCGCACCATCATAGCTTTGACGCATTCCGAAGAGTTGTGGTTGTTAGACACG
Organism: Porogramme epimiltina; assembly: GCA_900155495.1. Lineage (NCBI taxonomy): Eukaryota > Fungi > Basidiomycota > Agaricomycetes > Polyporales > Polyporaceae > Porogramme > Porogramme epimiltina. Next base: position 10,437 of record FTLJ01000349.1, read on the forward strand.
CGTCTAGCCCAGGCTGGGAGTTTCATGGATTAAGACGAGATACGATGACTGAATCATGGTAGGCGTCAATCTAAAGGTTGACACTGCAGGCGGCTCAGAAACTTTTATAGATGCTGTAGAGCATGGCACCAGTACTACTTAACGCAATATTTGGCCTAACATCGACGCCCGTGAATAGCATAATGACATGTTGCCCGGGGTAGTCGGAGCGAAGCCTGTCGAATGAATTTGAGTGTGTTGAGATTGTGCGAGACGAGTCGGTGTCTATTCTATATGAGCTCTTGAAGCGACTGGCAATCGTAAGCGGAAGGTAACCAGTAGGTAACATAAAGAAGTGCAGACAGTAGCTACATAGATGGATCTCCCGTTATCCCATTTTAGGATGGTCAACGCAAGGATGCAAACCACTCCAGCCAGCGAGGGGTCCGGGTCTTCATAAACATAAACTCGTCCGCAGTGTGCATCTCGAGGTCCTGTCCCAACTTGCGCCTACTTGAGTCCTTGTCCCAAACATGAAGGCGGAATACATCGCCGCCGTCGGGTGCAACAACGACAACGAGCTTCAGCTCGCGACAGGCGACTAGGTGGCGTTCGGCATCTCTGACCATGGAGGAAACGTCCTCGCGCTTTGTCTAGGAAACAGTCCGGTGAGTGACAGCTCTTCGTACCAGGGGGAGGGTGGGCACAAACCTCCTTCGGGACGTCGATATAGAGCGACTGTAAGTTTGGAAATGCCCTGCAGAGGTCCCGGAACTTGAGTGGCACATTCATAGCACTGGTAATCGAGCAGACGGGCATGGACGGCGAACGGTAGACGTTGAGACAAACACCCATGACGAGGATCCGGACAAAAGGGAAGGGTTTCAGCAACGCACAGCGGCGCGAGTGATCGCTAGACCGATCCTGGACACCGAATGATCCCCCGTGGAAGTGAAGGCAGTGACCAATCTTCACCGACGAGAGCATCCTGCAGTCCCCGAGGCGTCGAATCAAGGTGAAGAATAGAGGTGGGTTGATGTGAATTCTATCTAGTCTGAAGGGTGTGGTGTAAACACCATCTGAATCCCTTCTGTGCACATCTCCAATGTCTGTCGGGACGTTCAATTCTAACAGCGTAGGAGCGTGGTGGGCCAGGAACTTCACGAATGAGCTTGTGTGATCATTGGAGAGGGGGCCTGCGTGGAGGGTGAAAGCTTGAAGGGAGGAAAAGCGGCTTCGTCGAAAGAACGAGTCTATCCCATACGGGATTTTGTAGGAGATGATTGAAAGACGGGTGAGGTTTGGGAAGTTTTCAGAGAGTGTCGGAGGGATTGTCGCGAGTTTCTTAGGGATCTTCTCAAAGCCTCCCCCAAACACGCAGCTGATTTTGACGCTGAGGTGCCGATAGGACGGATAGATACACTGCAAGATTAACAAGTCAGAATAGTCAACGAAAGAATGGACACTGTAGCGACGCACAGTTCGAGTCCAAGTGGTGACATCCCAGTCGTACGGTGAAGTAATCTTCATAACAATGCTTTCCATCGTTTTAGGAAGCGTTCGGAGAATGTCTTGGACAGGTTTCCGCCTGGAGATTGCGCCGTGGAGTTCTCCGACATCGATAGATCGAAGCAAAGGTAACGAGGAAAGGAGGGTCATGAAGGGGTTGACCCTGCCCAGTGACGGTAGACGATCTAAGGCCCAAGTGCCCGAAATCTTGATGTCCCGGACCCAAAAGAGGGAGCGATCGCGCGGAACAACCTTGACAGAGTAGAACCGGAGTAAGGTGACGTCTGTGAGGGTGATTTGGCGGTTCAGAACAGATAATGAAATTTGATAGTTGCATTTACACGTCAGTGCAAAAGGGAGAATCGATCTAGGGAGGACGTGGAGGAGGATTTTTCGCACAACTTCTGGCGGAACGCTCGAGAAAACCCCTTGACGCTTGAACGCCTTATTTTGGGCCCCAAAATCAAAATCAAGATCAACCTAAGTGCACAATCCGCGTCAGAACATATGGATAGGATAAAGGGGGAGGGACATGGCTTGGAACATACCCATCTACAACTTAGGGCTCTGAATACAAGACGGATCATTTAGCCTGGGCTCGGGGTCGGGACGCTATGGGCCTTGATATAATAGAGATGCTTGAGCGGGGTCCGCAGCGAAGTTCAACGGGCCAACGATAATGGAGAAGTAGTCCTGGGGCGAAAAATTGAACGACGGGACGTAGTCAGGGATTCCCGAGCGTGGGCCTGAGGTTCTTTGGTCGGGTCTGGCTGTTGGGCAGGGAGGCCAGGACGGCTCTGTATCGAAGTCGAGTATCAAGGGCTGTGAGCGCCGCGTCCACAGGAATGTGGTCGTTGTCCCCTCAGTGTACGTGTTACGCATGTCAATGTCTCATAAAGTTTACATTGGACTAGCCTGAATAGCATACTTCACGACAACTCCTGTATCCCCGAGCTTTGCGGTTTTGCGCGACCCGCCCCCGTCAAGGCGTCGTCTTCACTCCTCCTCTGCCGCTCGCCCTTCATTATCTCCACTTGAATCACGGTTTCGTCCATCACCGCGTGAACCAATGCCGCAGGTGTCCCCAGCACGTAAGCAGAGTAAAAATTCAGCTTGTGCACGACATGGCTCGTCTTCGCCGCTACTGGTTTTCCTTCCGGGTGGGCCGCCGAGCGCGAGCCGAAGAGTGCTGCGAGGTCTGATAACACGCGGAGGGTATTTGCGTTCGCATGTTCTCTGGGATCGTTCTCTGCAATGACGGGATCGTGGACTGTTACTGTTGCCGGGCGTAGGAGGATAGCCATATCTTGAAGCAACAAGGAAAACAGCTGCGAGTCCACAGTATGCTGTGCATACCGCATTAGACAAGCCTCCGCTGTTCATGGGGCGCGTTGACTCACCGGCGGAAAACGCGACCACAGATCGGTGACAGTCCCTGAGATCGATTTGAGAACCGTAGTTGATCTTCGCTCCGCGAGGAACGGGACAAGTTGAGACACTACCCGTCTGGCTTCGGCACAGTCGGGCTCGTCGGGAGAAAGCGAGGATAGAGGGGAGGCGGCAAAATGACGAACTACGTAAGCATATGCGATACTATGACCGAAACAGATGAGCATCATGCGTTGGTTCCGTGTTGAAAGTAAGGAGCGGTGACATACCATACTGCGCATATATTGTATAGTAGCAGAGGTCTGGTAGCCGCTGCATCCGATGACCGTTTCACCAGCGGCTCGGGGAGGTCGATGATTTCAGGACGCACCCCGCGGCGCCGTAGAGTTCTTGGGTGTGGCACAGAAGGACCGGGGGTCGCGTCGGGAGAAGCGACCCACCACGGCTCGACTTGCACGCTCTCTAGCTCTTCACTAGCTAGGAGGTGTTGCGCTAGCTCGCTACTAGGGTCATTCAGCGCGCGCGAGAACTTGTCGCGCTCGGCAGGTGTGAGACGACTCCATAGTTCGTCATGCGATGCGGCCTCTGAATACGAGAAAGAAAACGGGAGGCGCGTCCATGATGAGCGCAAGGAGCGGAACGATGAATGAGCGACGCACCAACGTCAATGCCTCCCAACCGCTCCACGAGGTCGTCCACATCGTCGTCATCTGCATCCACATCTTCGCCCAATAGTGGGCTGTCTCCGAGCCCATCCTCCTCGAAGCGCTTCAGCAGGTCGAGCATCCGCCGCCGTTCGTCTGCGGGAGCGGACTGCGCCTCGCGCGCGAGCTCGTCGCGGTAGAACGGCTCCGAACAGTCTGCATGCGCGGCCGCGCGGAAGCAGACTAGCGAGCAATAGGGGGCATTGCACCGCGGACAGGTGTATCGCGAGAACTGTCGCTTGCAGCTGTGAGCGGACGCGTTCGTTTTTAGGGGCGGAGAGGAAGGCGCGAGACGCGGACTCACATTGCGCAGGGGATAGTTGTGACTGACTCGGTTTGGGGCGGGGTCGAAGCTATGAAAGGCTCCTCTCTTTGTATATCAGCCATTATGCGGTCGTGTGCGGCTGGGAGGTGTGGGTTTGCGATCGAAGATGGTGGAGGAGAGCCGAGAGTATTATATTCATTGGGATTATAATCTATAGTCTTGCATTAGAAGGACCAGCTAGTTGGAATACATCCAGTTCATTATTCAGGATACAAGCCGGCGCTTACACGCCTTGTCCACGACTCGCGACCACGGAGTTCGGCGCGTTCGCACCTGCTCTCCCTCGTCCCCCAACATGAGCTTCAAAAAGAGGTTCGCAGCCATCTCAGCGCATTGATATCCTGTGCTAATACGCGTATCTTCCTTCCTCAGTAAATTGGATCTTCTGATCCGCGTACGGTATTCAAACCCACTCCCTGCACCTCCATGTCCTCCCAAGCTCCTCGACATACCCACCGACCTCATGCGCTATGCGCGCCCTGAATTTCTGGACGACATCGCGGCCAGCACACCTTTTCCGATGGTAGTAGACGGAGAGCTGGGAATGCCGCTTGACTTGTCACGGTGGGACTGTCTATGGGAAGAGAACGGGGACGACTCAGGTGCGTGAATCTGTTCTACGTGGTTGCAATTGTGATTGACGCGTTCATGTCTCTCTATCCTACCGTCTGTATAAAGAACTCAACCCTGATCCAAAACGCCTGCCTGAGGTTGACCCTAAGGACCAGTTCATGCTGGGCGACCCTGCCTCTTCGTCTGGTCCATTCTTCGGAACCAGTTCTGTCTCTGGGACGTCAACACCATCATCGTCCGTCCCACACGTAGCATGGCTACGGAAAACGGAGTACTTGAGTCGGGACAATATAACCCGCACGGCCGCCCCACAGGAAGTGTACGTCCCTCCTTCATTAGTTAAGCCCATCCGCGCCTCATATCTTCCCTTGTCCCTATTTCTCTCCCTCTTCTTTGCTATGAAGGAAACAAGTCCAAGAGGCTCCTATCGACGTGTCACCAGCCGCACAATTGCGGGACATTGATGCGTCCTTCGCCGCCATCGAGAGTTCGGTCCTCAGCGAGCTGCGGCACCCCACCAAACCCGAGCTCACGGCCGTGGAGGCGTTCGAGATTCTCCCGGACGCGGATATATGGGCGAACGCGTACGACCTGTTCCGCTTCTCGGAGAGGCCAGGAGACAGGGCTGTCGACGTGAGTAGCCACCACATTTTGCTGGCGGACATTGGGCGTTGACTATGTGATACAACTTGACAGGTGGAAGACCCAAGACTAGACTGTGCGATATTGCGGCCAATGGAGGCGGACGGAGACCATTTCCTCGCGTACTACCTCACGAAGGAGGATGAGGATGCGCTCCAGTTCAAGGAGAACCGACTAGCGCGGTCTCCAGATGATCCGCCAGAAGATGAGGTGCGTCTGCCAGTTTTCCGTTGTACCGTGGCGTTCACCAAAGCCCTTCCCCCGCTCCGTTTCCCGTTTTCCACACATAGCCAACAATGTTCCACTTTGTGCGCGACTACGAGACGGTCAAGGTCGAGCAAGAGGTGCCGAACGAGTTCGTGCTTGTCCTGGACGAAGGCTCGAGCGAGTTTGACACGAAGACGGCGCCGCGCCCCAAGGGCGCGTACTACAAGAACATCGAGCGCAAGATGCTTCTCAAGAAGAAGCGCGTAAATGTATGTCTCCCTCTCCATCACACCCCCTCTCTACCCTCCCGCCAACTTTGCTCGCCTCTTCTGGCCGACGCTCACGCACACGCTGCATGCACAGACGTACGAGTCGTATGGCGACAAATGGGACGTCGTCAAGTTGACGCACGCGCCCATGAGCCACGAGGAGGAGCAGGAGCGCGAGGAGGCGCTCTCCGAGGTCGTCGACCCGCTCTACCTTCTCTCGCGCGCCGACGCGGACGCTGAGGGCGAGGTCGACGACCCTCTCGGGCTCTTGCACGCCGTCAACGGCAGCGCGCACGCCGCCGCCGCGAGGGACGTGAACCAGGACGCAATCGATGTATTTGGTGAGTAGACGTGAAATGATGAGGGTAGGGTATTAGGGAGAGGGAGGGGGGCGTGCGGGCGGACGGTGGGGTTCTGCCCCTCGCCGACTTGGCCTGTATTTTATTCTTTTGCTTGTGTAATTTGCTGTCGGATACGCTTTGCACACATGGATGGATCATAGCGGAGCGTGCGTGGGTCATTAGAAGAGCTGTTAGAAAAGCAACATACAGCAAGTACATGGCAGCGTGCACTAGCGAACACCGCCGACCGGAAGAGACTAGGGTATCCAAAGGCTCCCGGGCGACGTGCAGCACCCACCCCTCCCTCTCCTCCCCCCATCTGATCCATTCTGACATCATCATCCCTCTACCATCCCGCCACTCCGCTACTCTTGCTTCACCGCCCTCCGCGCCTCCGCGCCCTCCATCGCGAGCTTGTACACGCGCTGCGCCATATCGATAGCCATGACGAGCGGGACGAGGAAGAAGGGGATATAGCTCGAGAGCAGGAGGAGGCGCTGCTCGGCCGTGAGCGAGAGTCCGGGGCCGAGCGAGATCGCGGAAACGGGGAGCGAGAGCACGACAGCGAGGCAGGGCAGCGTCGTTGTTGCTGTGGAGGCGGCGTAGGCGAGTAGGAGGACGTAGATGGAGGAGGTACCTGCGGACGGGAGGGATGAACGGGAAGAGGGGGCAGAGTGCGTGGAGGACGTACCGCGCCACAGGCCACGCAGACCTGCGATAAACACAGGGACCTGGAAGAACCTGGGCAGGAAGAACGGGGAGCGTCAGTATGCGCGACGCGCCATCGCCCAAACGCGAACGGGGGACGTACGCCTCGAGCATGAGGAAGCTCCGGAACCACGCGTACGCGTGCAGCTGCGCGGGCCCGAAGTAGCCCATCGCACTCCCGATGAGCGGGTCCGCGGACATGTCGACGTAGAAGCGGGGTAGCGCGGCGAGCGCGCTGGGCACCCAGCCCGCAGGGTAGAGAGCTTGGATGTCGATGAGGAACGTCGCGGGGAGGTGGATCTGCGGGGGGTGTGCAAGGCTCAATCGTGGGGGTGTGCGAGCAGGAGGGCGGGACGTGGACTGACCGCGAAGAAGAGGAAGTAAACGAGGTCGCGGCGGCGCTGGGCGAGGGGTATCCGGGACATAGTGGGCGTAAAGGTGGAGGAAAGTGAACGCTGTTCAGAACGGACCTGCGAGAAGGTTCAACGCGTCCCCGTAGGGCGCCAACGCGTCCAAAGGCGCGTCCAGGCACGAAACGCGGTCGTCACAACTTCGGTCACACAGCTCACCCATCGAAAGATGCGGAGCGAGAGTCTCAGGCACGAAAGCTATATTAGAGTGGTGGTGTCGGTAGGTACTACAAGATCTAAGTAAGGATGCTTCCGCAGCAAAGCCGCCCGCAACATGTCACCCAGGAGCCCAAAGGCCATGGCCAACTCGTCCGCTACGCACGCCGTCTACTTTAGCTTCGTCCCGTGTCCGTGCAGGAAGAATGCTGCAGGGAGGTCCCAAAGCCGGATGGTGTACCAGATCTCCGCGCCGTACTTGTACCAGAACATCCCGAAGAGCGCCCCGCCGAGATGCGCGTAATGATCCAACATCCTATCGATTCCGGTTAGTACGCGCAACGCATAGCAAAGACGAGAGGAGGAAGGCTGCAAACTCACTTCCACCCGCGAATGACGCCGAGCACGTCGAGCGCGACGAACGCGTAGAACCCTGTCTGGATGTTGATCGGGAACCACGGCGGGATGACGAACGTAACCTCCGCGTCGGGGAACCCGAACGCGGTCACCGCGAACATCGCATATACCGCCCCGGACGAGCCGAGCGACCACCAGCCCTCCTTTGCCTCGCGCGTGGCTTGCTTCGCTGCAACCTCGGTGGCTTCAGCTGTGGCTCCCGTCGCGAGGGCAGCAGGTTTTGGTGCGGCGCGCGCGGTGGAGGAGGCGGAGGCGCGGAGCTGCGCGATGAGGCGGCGGTACCGCCAGCGCGCGCTACCAATGTGCGAGGCGAGGCTCGCAAACAAGCCAGCTGTGATGGCAGTCGGTAAATGCGACGGACCAAGATATATCTGCTGAACACACCGGAGACGAAGAGGGCTAGTAAATGCCACCGTGGGGAGGCTTCTGAGAGCGCACCGCGCTCCTGTTCTACCTTCTTGAACTGGAGATAGAGCTGTTGACTAGCCGCAGCACCTGTTGCGCTGTATATTTGGTGACCGAACGCAATAGGCAGGTGCGAGTGAGACTTACCGAAGCTTGCCAATGCCATGCAGTTGAAGAGGAGGTGGAAGAAGCCTTGATGGCTACGAACGACACTATGTTGGTCCAGTACCTCTGCATAGGTGACTATTAGACACGCACCTGAACGTACTTGTGAGGAGCGTGTACGACCGCCCCGACAAGGGATTATGCGCGAAGCTACGCATCATGACGGCGTTCCACCGAGGGACCCGCCACGCCACCCACACCAGACAGTTCACCGCCCCGATAGCCCAGCACATGCGCTTCCCCTCTGACGCATTGAGGATAGGCTGGAAGACTTGCACGTAGGTCCAGGTGATGATCGCCTTGGTAGTGTCAGGGAGCTGGTCGACCGAGGACTTGAGCGAAGCTAGCGTACTTTGAAGTTGCTGGGGGATGCGGTCAATTGATATGCGGGTAGATAGGAGCAGTAGAACTCACGCGGCCGAAAGTAAAGTATTTTGCTCGTGATAGCTCCTCTGACGTTGGAGGTCGGCTCTTGTCGTAGCCTCCTTGGGGCGCTGCTCTCAGGTGCGCCCACCACTTGAAGAGCTCATAGTTTGTGAGGTGGGCCCCGATAGTGAAGGCAGCAACACTCCCAGCTATGGTGAACTGTGCAAGAACACATTGACTCAGAGGCCATTGCTAGCCAGTAGCTGCACAAGCACGTACCAGGATTTGATTCCGTATTGGCACCTTGCGCACGGCGTCGGCGAAGGAGGGGATGGGCGTGGCCTTTGCGACTGCCTGTCGAAATAATGGTGCCTTTGGGACTTCTGACTTGACAATTTGTTCAAGGCGGGCATTGTGGGTGAAGGAAAAGGAGCGTGAGGGACGGCGACATGGCAGAGACCAGGCTCTGGGTGAGCGGAGAGTCCAAAGCATTCGGGCGGCTGCAGCTCCCGCAGGCGCGCGTTCTCCAGCCTTTTGCCTCCGACACCCACACCTCGCCGGCAGACCGCGTACTCCCTGCCGTAGTATTCCCTCCGCACCCCCTCGCTGCTCCCGCAGTGCACGCCTTCTTCTTCGCTTTCATCTCCGCCTTCTGTCCCCTCCCGCCGCCGGGCTGCGTCACCTCCGGCATTCAACACTGAATTCACGCCAACTGAACGCTTCTCTATGCTTGTCTCACTATATAGGATGCATGACGAACACGCGCCAGGGTGACATGGTGTTCTGCCTGCCTGGAACGGCGAGGCATGTCAGTGCGTGTCCACCGCAAAACCGAACACGCGCGCACACTGCGGACCGAGCTCGAAGCACCTCCATTCCTTCTAGGGTTGTGTCTGTCCGTCCGTCATACATCGTTAATCGCAACAAAATCAACGTTCGTGCAACTATTTGTACTGTAAGTGCTCAACGCTGATAATCCCTCGCTCTCAGTATATGTATGTATATGATAGATTGTGTACTCGAAGACAGGGTACGGTCTACCTTGCGCTGAGGGTACATGTATAAGGGCTAAAAGGCGTACCCCGGCCGCCGTAAATCACGACCTCCTTGAGAACGACGACGAACCGTGGCGCAAACGTCCCGTCGTTCAGCGAGAGTGGTTGAGTAACCGTGGACAAGCCAAGCATGTCATGTGTTGATGGAACTCGAAGAATAAGATGCCAAAGAGGGGATTGTTGGACGAAGAAGGCACGTAACATGAGTTTGGGGATGCGGACATATCATCTGTCCTGTAGTACTTGACTGTGCGCTCCCGAGTGATGACGAGCGGTAACAATGTGGGAGAGATAGGTATCGAGGGATTACAAGTTGGCGATATGGATGGAATGGAGAAGTCATAAATAAAGTGTAGAAGGAAATTCTACTTGCCGACTTCCTACAGTATACACTGTGATAGGTCATGTCGCTGCCCTTGGCCGAATGTCAATGGCAAAGGAGACCGATGGCATGAGCTTCAAACGCATAGTCTAGTGGCGGCCGGTTACATCCAATTTCATGATATGGTCCTTCGGAAGATCCGAGACAAGTTCGCCGTCAGGGCTGACGGTATGCCTCTTTCGTCTTCGTTTCTATTGCTGTTGTGTGCTACCTTTGTGAAGCTTCAAAGCCGTGTCAACGATCTCAGTCATAGCCAGGACAGCCTCTTCTTCCAATGTTTGTCCCACCAGCTGAAGACCGACAGGGGCGTGTTCGAATGTATCGGGATGGTCTGTCAGGGTTCGTTACGATGCGTCAATTCACCGTGTAGCGTAACTGAGATCATAGGCGCACATAAGTCATAATTCTTCTTGTCATCCTCGCTGAGGAAGGTGTGCCTAGCCTGCACACGGTCCAACGCAAGGTCGACTGTAGTAACCGGGAATGTGCAGGCCGGGTAATTGAGCATACTCCAAACAGTCGTGTACGTGAATGCGCTACATGTATCCACAAATTAAAAAGATTTTGACGCCTCAGAACATATTATGTGAACGCACCCAATCTTCCCGTGAGGAGGTGGGGGACAAGGGGCGACAGGGGCGATAATCGCGTCAACTGGCCGTCTTGTACCCGTCTCCGCCACAGTACTTCGCCAGTGCGCGGTGTATTCTTCGCGGAGGGTAGTGCGCTCCTTCTGTATCTGCAACAGCTCGTACGCGGAGATGGTAGGTGTGTAGCCGACAACAGTCTGAACGGGGGTCGCAGAGTCGAGCGCCATTGATGCTATGAGAGGCTCCCCAGTGGTGGAGGTCACGGTATCGACGTGTTCGAGGGCACCGGACAACACAATTTGGGCCTAAATAGAAGGAATTAGATGGTACAATATGTGCTACCTAGGAAGCTCACAAGAACGTCATGTATCTGCTGGTGCTTGAAAGGCTTCCATGAAACCACTGCGTTGGTGGACTTTGTTAGTTCTTCACCAACCTAGGGTACTGAAATAGTACGTACCCTGGTGGCCTGCAGCTTTCAAAGCCGCAGCAGTTATCTCGAGGGCTCTCTGAATAGGGGGAGACGGGATGACGATGCCGTCATTCTCTATGAACGCGAAGCAAAGTTGTTTCCCGTCCCCGTGCTCGACGAGTCTGTACGCGTCCTCGTCCCACTTCTTCCGTATGACAAGGGGGTCGAGGCGCCAGGGCTCCTGCCCGATGACAGCCTTCATGAGTGCTCGGAGGCCGGAAAGACTACCTGAAAGCGGCCCAAGCGAAGATGGTGCAGAGTCCTGGCCCTCGAGGTGGTTGACACACCCGGAAAAGGGGAGGCGGTGACTAGAGGGAAGAAGGCTGTACAAGCCGTTGAAAGACCCGGGGTACCTGATGGAACTAGGGTGAAGTTCTCAGTGAAGGGGAAATGGGTCGATATTAGAGAGGATAGCATACCCGCCCATATCCGACCCAATTCCCAACGGGCTGCCCCTCATCCCGATGAGAGCGCCTTCGCCACCGGAAGAGGCGCCGGGAGTCAGCGTACGGTTTGCCGGGTTGACTGTGCGACCAAACACGAAGTTATACGTCTCCGGCCACTGGGAAAGTAAAAAGTCAGCGGTGATTCTCTCGTCGCAAGGCGTTATGGTGGGTACCATGAGGCCTTGGGGCACGTTCGTCATGACGAACGGAACAGCACCACAAGCGTAGAGAATCTTGGTCATTATAGCGTCGTCCTGCGAATATTTGCCTATCCACGAAGCGTATCCTAGAAAATGTTGGAGTGGCATCTAAACACGCTAATACTAGTATACATATACACCGACTCACCCATCGTACACTCAAGGTTCTTGATACGAATTTGATCTTTGAGAGACACAGGCAGTCCATGGAGTGGTCCCACAACCTTCCCTTTCGTTTTCAGGTGTTCATCAAGTTCATCGGCACGTTTCAACGCCCGTTGCACGAATATCTCTGTCAAGCAATTAACCTGTAAAAATCTATCTCAGTAGGTTGATTCTGTATATACGATTGAAGGCCATACTAGCTGGTGCGCAATGATGGCACGTTTGTAGAACGCCGTCGTCACCTCCACTGAGGACCACTTCCCGCACGCGAGCTTGTGGAGGAGTGTGTCGACGTCTGTTGTATTCGTTATCACGATCTCGCGCTCGGTGAGCAACCCGCACTGTTGAGAGTCCGGGAAAGCCCTGACGTCGAGGACATCGTTTCCTGGGGGCGATTTTAGTATCCATTCCGGGGGAATCTCCCCCTGTTGGCGGCGCGCCTTGTCTTCTGTAAGCTCCTTCCACTTGCTGCAGGTTTCGGACGGCATGGGGGCTGGAACTCAGCTGAGGCTGGGGTGTAGCGACAACGCCTCGGGGTTCTTAAGTGGGCGCAGCTTAAGCATGGAAGTTCGAGCTTCACATGGGTGATAGTAAAAGGATGGCCTTAGATGACGCACGGTGCCATTTAAGCACTATAGTTGTGTCAGCAGAATCCACTGCTGTTCGGGGTATGGTCCACGCACTATCCGAAAGACCACCATTATATCTACAATCGACGCTGCAAGCGAAGCGGCTGATATGGAGTATGGAGTTCGTATTGAAGACGGACATGTGTCTTCATGGTAGCGGTGTCAACGTACTCATCGGGTGGCACAATAAGATGACGAGACAAGCTTACAGTACTTGTAGCCGAACGACATATAGGCGGTAGCGTTTGGTAGAGGGATGTCGTGTCGTCTTGGGGAGGGGGGGGGGCAAGCCTCCTCGACAGGTCCTTTGTCCTGGCCAAGTTGAGGGGTAGGCATCGGACGTGACAAATCCGGAGGACACTCGTCGTGTAGACGATTGGAGATCCTTCCGTCAACCAGACAGTGGTGGAATTCATGTCCGGGAAGACCTGATCAGGCCACCGTGGTGAGGTTCAGTGTTACACCCCACAAGGCTGTTGAAGTGCAAGGCACCGAAGAGTCTTCTGGATCCATGGCCATACTGCTAGTGTGGAATGTTAGTATAGACGAATTTTCGGTGAAGGTACTTGTTCAACGTCACCTTTAGATCGGGTGAAAGAAATGCTATACCGGTGGGCTACTTACGAGATAATGGAAGAGAGTAGAAGCTCACTCCAAAGTGTTCAGACCACGGTACATGTACAGAAGATGCAGGACATCGGAAATCGCAGTCCAGGACTGGGCGAAGCGAAAACGGCAGCTCGTTGAAGGACGAATAAGCGCTGAGCCACGTGGACGGGCCTAGACTGCTGCTTGAGGTCGTGGTATGATTACTTCAATGCGACGCATACAACGAGCGATGCATTATAGCCAAGTTATCAAGCACCTGGTTCCAACACTCCAAGCGCATGAAGGTACGACGAGAGCGAGACTTCAATGGAATTCCTACATCCCGGCATTTACAACAGTGCCTACAACGCGCCTACAAGAAAAGAGCCTGGGGCACCTGCAAAAGGGGGCGCGTGGCCCCCGCTACTGCTACGGCGACTAGTCCGATATTGATTGTGATCTGCACCAAGATGGTTCGGGAACGAGGAGACGGGAGGGCGAGAGACGGAAGGTGACGGAACTTGGGTATTCGGGCTCCCCGCAGACCGTCGCGCACTTCCTGCCTGCCCCATGGGGGCGCCAAGCGGTCCATCGCGGGCGACCCCGAGTAGACCGGGTGATGATGGGGACGAGGGGAGGCGTGACGAGGATGATGACGAGGAAGCGTGACCGGGATGCGCCGCCGCGAGCCATGGACCGTCCGCATAGCCGGATGTCGATTGGCTGGCAGAAGCGCTAGGACGGGCACGTTGGACATCGCCCGGATATTGTCCACGGCGCTGTGTGGCGAACTCGACTGGGCGTCCGGAGCCGCCGCTGGGAAGGAAGCCAGTCCCGCTGTGTCCGCACGTGCATAGGCCGGGCTGGCACTGGCACTGCGGAGGGGACCGGCCGCCATCTTGTTGGGGCTGGAGTTGGAGCTGAGAGTTGAGGAACTCGTCCAGCATGTTGAAGCTTTCCATCAGATTGGGGTCGAAGCGGAGCTCGGATTGGCTGGGGCTGGTGGAGGGGGGTATCGTGGGATGCATGGCGGTGTTCGTCGAAGACATTTGGCGGATCCAATCGTCGACATTCTGCATGGGGTTATCCTCGTACATAGACTGGTCCGTGGGAGACGCGAGGGCGGGGAGAGTGTTGGTGTGATGTTGGAGGCAGGCGACGCAGGTAGTTGGGTTGGTGCATGCGGCTGAGGGATCTGCGGTGCGACCATGGTGTCCTGTACATCCCACGCAAGCGCACGACGACCCGCAGTTGCACATTGGCCGCGAGGTAACCGATGTAGCGAAAGAAGGGTTGTAGTCGTTTTGAGAAAGGAACCAGCTGCTGAAGCCTTCATCGACATTCGAAGAGCCGTCGGAAAAGGGGGAAGGGCGGGTAGGCGTGATGGGACTCATAGGAGAGTGACTAGACGGACGCGTCTGTTCGTGCACCCGCCCGTATGTATCGAAATATTGCTGCCCTTGACCAAGGAGACGAGAGGACGGAGAGGAGTCATGGGAAATGCGAGGGGAGGGACCTGGTTCCTGGGTAGGAGGTTTGGGAAGAACGGGACGCTTGTTACCGAGGTGAGCATCAGCGACGAGAGCAGCTGGCCTGGAGAAGACTTCGCCCGAGGATGGTGGTGTGTTACGCGTGATATTGGAACCCCGGCGTGACGACGTCTTGGATGGACGCTTTCCACGAGCGCGAGGGGTCGCGCAAGTGCATGTCGCGCTATCTTTGCAAGTACAGCCTGGAGCTATGACTTTGATTAGTAAAGGGATAGTTCAAAGGCAACATAAGTTACTGACTGCTATTGTCCGAGTCGGACTCGGAGAATGGTTGGGACGCGACCGACGCCTCCAGCAGCAGCTCTTGGGGCAGACCGCTAGGAAACGCGGCGCGGACCGAAACCTTTGGCCCTGCTCACGGTGGGAGGAAGCAGACCTTGAAGGTCAGACAAGATGGACAAGAACCACACGGAATGTATTAACACACCTTTGCTTGAGGCACCTGCCTTGCCGTCAGAGTCCTTGCTTTCGCAGACACATTTCACGTGTATCTGGCGGGTTTTTCGGAGTTCACGGCAGTGTTCGCATTGAGTGGCTGGGCGGCCTATTTTCTTTATCTCGAAGAGAGGTCGGTCGGTGTGTCGGCAGGATGAGGAGCGGTGGCCTTTGATGCAACTTTCACTACCAGACGTCAGCGCACGTGATCGCGTCATGGAGCGTAATGAGGAGACATACCAGGCGTACTTCTTGCCTCCAACGAAAACCTGGCAGACCGGAGGGGTGGGGCGCTCAGAGACCGAAGCCTCTGAGCGGTATGATGAAACGCACCATAGCGATCAATGCGAGGGCTGGGGTGGATGGATTTAGGCGCGAACGGGTAGTGAGGATGGATATATGCAGGTGAAATAAGGGAGAGACGCCTCGGACGCGCTTGCCAGCGCCCGCGACGCAGCGCGTCGACTAATGAGATATAGAGAACGCTGTATTTGCGGGTTTTGGTGCGAAGTTCATGGCGACGGGTGTATGGAGGAAAGAGACTGGGAGATTCTACTCCCTGCTCTCCGAACCGCATATAAGTGCTCCCTGTGCCACCGGGACCAAACAG
This sequence comes from Porogramme epimiltina, assembly GCA_900155495.1. Lineage (NCBI taxonomy): Eukaryota > Fungi > Basidiomycota > Agaricomycetes > Polyporales > Polyporaceae > Porogramme > Porogramme epimiltina. Next base: position 26,124 of record FTLJ01000349.1, read on the forward strand.
AGCCAACGTCGGTGACCGGACCGCGTAACTGCGTGATGGTCACGGCATGGCTGTCCACCACGTGTCTGCTCTCGAGTGGCAATATTTGCTCGCAGCGACGTCATCGGGCGAGGATGATCGGGTGTAGACACATCTCCAGGACCATCGGAACCCACTTTCATATCCATCACGCCAGGTGGTTGGGCTGCCATCCTCGGGCTCTACCGTGCAGCAACTTTCGGCGAGAATCTTTCCTCAATGGGCAGCAGCGATCCAACATATGCACTCTTTCCGCCGGATATTGTTATAGCAAGGAGGAGAATAGCGCCCCAGCTCGCCCCCAGCACTCACCAGGAACACCAGTGGCGACTGCGTTCCCGAGACAAGATGGCATCTGCGCCATTTGTAGCGCATGATTGCCTTCCGAGGCCCTCAAAGAACCCCCGCTAGTCCCGAGCAGCGTCCAAGAAACGTTTCTGACGGATGAACACAACCACGAGGCGCACTTCTTGCCACCCGCTATTCCTAACACGAATTCCTTTATTGCCTGCGCGTTGCTATAGATAGCAGGGCAGTGCAAATCTCGCCACGGTGAGACACGCGCAAACAGGTGAATGTGAAGCGGTCTTCGATAGTCCCGGTCATGGTGTCATGCCAGCATCTGCACCATAATCCACACTTGACCTGGTGACCTCGGGGTTGATCACATCGGTGAGGCTCAAACACGACTTATCTGCTGTACCAGCCTGTCTGCGATGGGATCCGGTGGGAGAAGGAGACCGGAGCGCTAAGATCTCATAACGGACATCGGATAGCAAGCTCGAGGTTGCGAAGCTTAGCACCTGGGCTTGGTACCCGTTCGCTTTTCCAGAACCTGTACCCATCCATCGAGTCGACGTGCGGACCTTTTCCGCCTGACCTCATGTGCATGCTCCGCAGTAAGTAGAGTTGCATCCCTGCGTCTGGCGAAATGAGCTCGCCGTACAAGACGGGTTTTCTCGGACCGCGTTATCGTACTGCCTGACGATATGGCACAGTGGACCCGTGTGCCAGTGGCCATGGACATAGGCGCGACGATAACCGAACATTGTCTGGTTGGAGGGTGGCCCGCGATTGCCAAAGTGTCCAAGTCGCCGGGAGGCGCACAGATGTAGTACTACATTACTACATTACTACATAGTTATGGATGTCTAGTAAAGGTAGCTTTAATGCTCATAGACGCGCTTCCACGCGCTCACTATCGGCAAACTGTTTGCTCCTCCGAGTCGCCGTTACCAGTCCCCACCATCCCCGTATGTTCTTTTACGCGTTCTTCCTCCGCCCTCCACCCACCCACGCCGCCCCCGGAAGCCTCGTCTCCTTCACCCCCAAGCTCGCCAACGACCTGCGCACTGAAGACTTTACCGGCGACGAGGAGCTTTTCTACTCCTGGTCGCTCGCAGGCCCCAGCGCGGCCGCCGCGCCGTTCCCCGAGCTCACCCCGCCGCAAAAGCTCACCGTCTGGCGTCCGGGAGCCTTCAAGGAGTGCGCGGTCCCCCTGCCTCCGCGTGCCCGCGAGGGCGAGGCGTACCGGCTCGTGCTCACCACCCGCGCGCATGCCCGCGCGCACGTCGCGAACCTTGCCGCGCCCGACATCGGCGCGCGCCCGTTCCCCGTGATGTCCGTCCCGATAACGGTGACCTCCCGCGCGCGGGGGGCGGTGGAAAAACAGCAAGAGATCGAGAGGGTGTACCGAGTGCCGCTCCTCCCTGGGCGGGACGGGTTTCTCAAGATCAGGGAGCAGACGTCGTTTGATCTCGACAAGGTGTGTGAGGTCTCCTCGCGGGCGACATTGGGACGCTCATTTCGTAGATTGCGCGGTAGAAAGTATGGGATAGTGGCATCGGCCTCAGTTCATGGCTTGTCGAACTCGCGGAACAATCGACTCCAAAAACTGAAGAACACCCTCTAGTCTCGCGCGCACGAGAAGCTCTGCTCTCGTCGCGCAAGCGCAGAATCATCGAGCTAGGTGCGCTCTGCCCGCTTTGGGTTGGCCTCCCGCACTGAACCAGGCTATGCTTCAGGCTCTGGGACTGGCATCGTATCTCTTACCCTTGGGGCTCTAAGATCCGCAAGAACGACGGACAATACAGGATGCATACTTACAACAGATCTCGGTATGCCCCCTCTTCCCCACGGCGAGACACCAAGCCTGACTTTCTGCAGACTCCGCCCTCCCACTCCTCACGCACAACATCTCCACCCACGAGCCCCTCTTCAGCACCCCCGCGACCCGCCCCGTCCCTCTCGCTCTCGACTGGGACGAACCCCTCCCCGACAGCGTCCGCACAGCCGCGGTGGACGGCGGCTTCGACGCGATCATCATGGCCGACGTCACCTACAACACCGCGTCCTTCCCCGCGCTCGTCCGGACGCTCTCAGCGCTCGTCGCGCTCAGCCCTCCGGACGCCCTGCCCACAATCGTGCTCGGGTATAAGGAGCGCGATCCGGAGGAGCGCACGCTCTGGGAGATGGCGCGGGAGAGCGAGGCGGGGATCGTGTTCGAGCGGGTCGGGGAGCGCGGGGGCGCGGGTCGGGAGCCAGTCGAGGTATGGATCGGGCGGTGCGCGCGTCGGGCCGCGGGCGCGCAGGAGTGAGATTGGGTTGCGCGATGTTACCGCGGACGCAGTCAAGGTCGAAATCAAAGCTGTATGCGTATGTTTCATTGTGTGCTGCGGTGATTTTGAGCGGCACCGCGGTCCCGCAGGCTGTCTTTGGCAGGCGCGGGCGGGCCTTGTGGGAGCGTAGCGCCGCGCCTTGCGAGCCGCGATCTGTCCTGACCTCTCATTCTCCGAGGCACCCGTAGGTTCGCTTCTGCGCAGGCGTTGTATTCCCATCGTAGCCCTTCACGAAGCCACCGTACTGCGGCTCAGGCCACCGCTGTCATACTAGGGCACTGCTCGCCCCACGCATCACGGCCACCACAGACACCCTCTAACCTCTAGCCTCGAGCTCGGGGCCGGGTTCCGCAGTAGAACTCCGTCGTGCCTCCCCCCGCAGCGCCTTCGCCAACGACATAGGCACCATGCGACGCCTCTTCAAAATGGAGTGCTTCTGCTGCGCCTGTCTGTACACCGTGTGGACGTCGTTCGGGATCAGCGTCCCCGTGTTGCGGATACTTGCCCCTCGGCTAATACGGGTATCGCTCCCCGAGAACTAAATGAATTGCGCAGGGTACGCGGTGTTCAAGATCGAGGCCGCCGTGCCAAGCGAAAATTGAAGTCACCGAGGGCGCCGAGCTCGGGGGACCCTCCGAGGGGGCGCCTAAGGTGGTTTTCGTAACGGGTGGCTGCTTGCAAGGGCTGGAGTTCCGGACATTGTACACAATAGGGCTATTATTTTCCACATCGGAGTGGTACAAGTCTGTTACTAGACCGGAGGGAACACCGACAATGGCTCTGTGATCGTTGCGCTGAGAGCTAGGCTCAAGCGCCTCTCTAGGACGTAGTCGTGGACCTCTGGGTGTCTTGAACAAGGGCGGAGTCAACGGTCATTCTTGGGGTTGGGGTGAATCAATACGCACGAAATAGCCGCGTTTGAAGCAGCCCGATACTCGAGCTTCACCGGCCGGCCTTCCGCATCCAGCGGAGGGCGGATGCTGAACGCGTGCAGGATCGATGCGCACAGCACGAACATGGACGCTTCCGCGAACGGGCGGCCGGGGCACACCCTGCGCAGTGCACACGCGATCAGAGACGCACGGCCTTGGGAATGGTGGGACACGGATCTACGCACCTCCGCCCAAAGCCGTACACGAACTCCGCAGGGTCGCCCGTTGTGAGGTCGAGCCGCCCGTTCGCGTCGAGGAAGCGCTCCGGGACGAACTCGTCCGGGTTCGGGTAGACCTCAGGGTCGTGTGCCATCGCCCTGACCGCGGATTGTGAGAGTAAGATTCAAATCGCGGGCAGGACCCGAGGAGGTACGCGTACCAGATGTTCGCTGAGACGATAGTACCCGCGGGAATGAAATATCCGTCGTATTCATCGTCGGCGGAGGTGCAGTGCGGTACGCCGATAGGGGTCACGACGTGCCAGCGGAGTACCTCCCGGAGGAGTGCGTTCATGTACGGCAGGGTGGCTTGGTCTGCAAAGCTGGGAAGGCGACTCGTGCCCACTACCGCGTCCAGCTCGGCCTGCGCCTTTTGCTGCACGAGCGGGTACATGGCCATGGCAAGGATGAAGGCCTGCAGAGCTGCATCTGTCTAAGACGAGATTGAGCAGGCTCAGCTTGGTGCACGCTTAGCGCGCGTTGGGGTCTACTTACGGTATCGATTCCACCTCCATACGATGTGGCGTGTCAGTGAGAATAGGCATCTAGAGGACTCAATGCGCTTACCGAGGTAGCAAGTGATCGCCATACCTTTGATGACACGCTCCACCTCCTCTTGGTTCGCTGCGTCAACAGTGCTAGGATCGTTGAGCAAACGGGAGACGATAGAGTCGCGGCCTGTGTCAATGTGCTGGAGATAGGTTGTCACCGATAGGATATAGAGAAGGCTTTAGAGGACTCACTATCTTCTTGGCTGTACTGAACAGTCTGTCGACGACGGTGGTGACGTCGCGACGAGCTTCTGCGGCGAAACGCTTGAAGTGCGCGCCTGGAAACCAAGCGGGGACATTTCTAAGGACGGGGAGGGCCTCGACGGCATATCTTCCAGGCGTCAATATCTTTTCGGCGACCTCAAGAACCCTCTCAACCATCTCGTAGTAGCGGTTGTCCAGCACGATGTCATACGTGACTCTAATGACATGCGCCGTGAATGCGCTGAGAGATGGCTCGGGGTGAGTCATCCCGCAAGTCTCCGCCGAGGAAAACACTTACAAATTCATCTTCTCGCAGATGCTCCGTGGGGATAGCAGTAAATCCGAAAGGAATCGTCGGGCAAACTCGTGATGCATCGGTTCGTACACCGCTGCGGTATCCGCACCAAATGACTTGCCGAAAGCGCGTCTATGCTTCCGCCATTCGGGCCCGTAGTTTCTGAGCACCGTCATACAGTCTAGGCCGGTCCTTCGGGGGAGGGTGGGGGTTGTCAGCAGCCAGGTAAAGTGATAAGGTGTTCCACGTACAGCTCCGCCATGATGGACTTAGGCCGGCCAGAGTAATTCGCGGAGCGCTTGTCGAGCAGCTCGCGCGCGACCTTGTATGATCCGAGCACAATCATGGGCTGCCCGAGGACGTCCAAATACATGACTTCGCCTGGGGAGAGTGCGTAAGCTCCCCTTTTCCTCCAAAGGCACATCAACGCTGCCACACGCACCATACTTTGCAGACAAAGCTGAGAACTCGCGTCCTAGGTGCTTTCGTGGCATGTCGAAGGCGTTGCCTATAACAGGGAGGCCCTTCGGTCCCGGGGGAAGACGCGTGCTTGGCCTTCTGCGTGCTCGATAGACCTGTAAAAACAGAAGGCCGAGCGCAATGTTCAAAGCTGCGAGCCAATTCCAGGTCATTGCGATTTGTGGACGAAGGCTTCGAAGGTGAATTGGACGCTCCGTTCTCCCTGTTGGACCCAGAGGGTGCCTTGTTCATTTATATGAGGGGGGCGCATAGCCTAACATTACCCCCGATGGCCGCGGACGGGCGCATTCCTTCGGGCGGCGTGGCTGATTGCGAATTCCGAGTGCCTCCGGACGAAATTTGAGCCGCAATGCCGAATGGCAGCGCTGTCCTCGACACCCGGAGAATGCGGCTCGGTTTCGCACAGGTGCCCTTGATGTGTGCACGGCCAAATTGCAGATTAGAAGGCGGATGCGGCTTCCATCGCTTGCCCATTATAGTTCCGATTCTATGGCCAACCAGAGACGTTCGACAGCCCGACAATGACTGCATTAACAAGACTCGTCAGCTTTGTCCACATGGCGGCACTACACTCACCCTAACGTGTCGGACGCTCCTAAAGATGGCATAGCACGAGTGCTAACTGAGCAGGGCTGTGATAATGATGGGCGGAGAATCACGATACGTATGGCCCCAGAAAGCGCACAGCATGTCTTGTCTGGCACCATCATCGTAAAGTATGCTTAACTTCATGGGTCTAGCATCAGGATTCCACGATGTTATCAAGAGTGGTAACAAATGCAGTTACTGGCCTTCAAATCAAAGCTTGATGGGTCTGAGGTCGCGATGAATATGCATACGTCATTGAGTTCGGACGCAAGTGTATCGATATCAAGCTCCGATCAAATATTAAATTACAATCCTAACTCAGATTTATTTTCCGATGAATAACCACGACTTTCAAACAGTAGATACATAAGTGTGAACGATATCAGTTGAACATTGTGGAACTGACGGAGTCCAATCAGGGCGCCGTATTGCCCGTCGGGGTAAGCGACCTGATCAGATCCTCTACTCGTGGTGAGCGAGGAGTCAAAACGTAATCATAAACCTCGGAGTGTCTACCAAGGTGATGAGTAAACAAGGGATTGGAGGTTGAACAACTTGAAGCGGAAACCAGAGCTTACGAAATCACTCCGGTGGACCCGAATGTATGTTCCATCTTCACTGGTATCCCGAGCTCATCGAGCGGTCCTTGAACTTTGAAGGAATACAAAACAGACGCGCATAAGATGAAAATTGAGGAGTCTGCGAAGTGACGTCCAGGGCAGCGCCTATGAAGTAGGTGGGTTAGATTCTACGGATGTTGCAGAACGGAAGACCACCAACCTCCGCCCAAATCCAAATGCGAAGTCTTCCGGATCCCCCTCCGATATGTCGAGCTTCCCCGAGGAGTCGAGGAACCGTTCGGGCATGAACCTTTCTGGATCGGTATACTTCTTATCGCGAGACATAGCCCTGGAGGGAAATGCGAGTCAACGCTCGTTCCACTTATGATAGTACTCGGCGCTTACCACAAATTAGGACATATCAGTGACCCTGCGGGAATGAGATATCCATTGTACTCGTCGTCGCTCGTGGAAAGGTGCGGGACGCCTATCGGTGCCACGACATGCCACCGGTAAAGTTCCTTAACGAGTGCATTGATATATGGAAGTGAGTCGCGGTCAGAGAAGTCGGGGAGGCGACTCTGTCCAATCACTGTGTCGAGTTCCTCCTGGGCTTTCTGTTGAACATCCGGGTAAAGCGCCATCGCGAGAAGGAAGGCGAAAAGGGTAGTATTTGTCTATTGAATGTATCAGTGAAAAGTATTATTTGGTATAGACCCAGGCACTTACTGTATCTGAACCTGCTGATAACGCGTGCGGCGTAAAACGATAGGTAAAGCCGGACATAGCTGAATCAAGCATACCTGTGTAACCGGAAAAGCCTACATCCTTGCACAGGTTCTCGAGATCTGCAATTTCGGCTGGGCTGAGATCTTTCCCCTCATTGAGAAGAGAAGAAAGAATAGAGCCACGTCCAACGTCTGTGTACTACTAACCTGTGATTAGCACAGTAATCATGGAGTATCACTGTAACGCACATACCATTTGTTGCTTTGCAGTTTCGAATAGAGTGTTCACAATCTCTGTAACTTCCTCTTTAACTTGAGCGGTATATTTTTGGAATCTTCCTCCAGGACACCAAGAGGGTAGGTAGCGAAGAAACGGGAACACTTCAACTGCATATCGTCCTAGAGTTAGCACATCTTCTCCGGCTTCCATGGCATGCTCTATCATAGCGTGATACTTGTCGTCTGAATCTGAAGGCTTGATTCCGTAAGTGATCTGTAGGATTGAGGCATCGAACGCGCTGAGGTGTTATGTCTCGTGAGGGCGTTCCGTTAGGAGCAAGTCATAGAACAAGTCCCTCACAACTTAAGTTTCTTGACGACGTCAGAGGGAGATTCCAACACCGCTAGAAGAAATCCGCGCGTTCCTGCTAGCTGGACGGGATAGTACTGAGATGATCTTTGAGAGTTGAACACCTGGTGGAATGCACGCCGCTGAGTCCTCCACTCAGGTCCGTATGGCTTCATCGCCAGTAGCAAATCGAATCCAGATCTGATATACCGAGCGGTTAGCGATACCGGACATCGCATTGAGAACCCAGAGCTGAGACGCACAGTTCTCCCATGATTGTCGGAATGCGATCGGAATATATTGCGGATCGTTTGTCTAGTAGCTCTCGTGCCGCTTGATACGAACTGACAACTACAATGGGTTGCCCAAATACACACATGTACATGATCGTGCCTATATATGCACACCTTAGCAGCTGCAGGGTCAAAGAGCGCCTCCACATACCATATTTCGCGGACAAGTCCATGAAGCCGCGCCCTAGGTGACCTGAAGGCATGTCAAGGACATTACCAATGATCGGGAACGGTTTAGGCCCTGGTGCAAGACGGGCTCTCCAACGGGGCCTTGAGACGTGGACTATGAGTAAAACTAGTAGTCCAGCCAGTACAGCCCATAGTGTCGATAGTGAGAATGCCCAAGCCATGACGGAAAAGAGCTAGAGATTTACCACGAGACACAGTAGGCTCTGTTATATATAGGTAGAGCGGGCGTTGAATCTATAGCATTCCTCTGTTGACAGAACCCTATCACCTTGGGGTTGCTGTGAAGTTATGGTCCGACGCTGAACTTGCGTTGACCTCGACAGTCGACGCTGACGTGCTAAGGTCCTCAAAATATGTGAGATCGTTTCGACAGGACTCGATGGGCACCTACAGCACCAGTGAGAAAAGAAGAGTCTCGTGCAGCCATCGGGCTTTCTTGCGCATCCCGATGATTAACTCAGGGGCTGCGGCACAACTCAAGTCCAGAGTTCCATCATGTCGAATATTGCGATACTGGGAAGTGGTGGAAGTAAGGCGGGAGCATGTGCTGTTATCGAGATTCACGGAGTTAATTGTAGTGCACATGATCAGCATAGCATGACGGACCAACGGTGAGCTTGTTGCGCAGTCCGAGCCCAAGATGAACGGCTGATGGGGTTCTCGAGCTTCGAGGCGAAAGGGCCGAGGGCAGATTTGAACGGATGAGCCGGACGTCGTCGACCCTCATGGTCTCGGCGCCCCTTGCCGGGAGCGTGCCGCGAGTACTGATGCTGCGAGAGGCGATGCCACCGTGTTGGCGCCGATCAGCGACTGCAAGCTGCGCTGGATTACGTAATTGTAGTCGAAGCCGTCTCCGGTAATTACTCCTATTGCTCGTTTGTCAGCCCCTATTTGTGAAGGGCCGTTCTTCGAACTCCGAGGCCCCCAACCCCACAGCTTTGGCACCGCCCTCACCGACAACGCTCGAGGTTCCCCCGCCGCTGCTCCTGTGAGGCTGCGACTGCGGAGAACCGCGCGATCAGCCTTCTCCGCAAGCGAACGTATGTCACCCTAAGCCTCAGGTTCAGTGACATGCCACCGCCCTGACTGCGAAATCAGCTGCGACGCTCTCTCTTATAGTAAAGGGGCACCTTTCGCGCCCATACACATCAAAGACCCACACGCGCCACCCTTTTCCTAGTCATGTCTTCCGACGAGGACGCCGCATCCAGCAAGAAGCGCAAGCTGCAGCGCGCCTGCGACTACTGCCGCCAAAAGAAAAGTGCGTACGCCATCGCACAGCTCTGGGCGAATTTTGCTGACGTGTGGCTCTACAGTCAAATGTACGGAGATATCGGCCTCATCCTACTCCTCCTGCTTGGCATCTCACGAGGTTCTCTCGTAGGCGATGGCCCTCAGAAAGTCGGCGGACGCTGCTCACGTTGCATTACGCGAAATATCGAATGCACGTACTACGATGCCATGCAGGTAAGCAGCGCTGGATACTATAGCAGTGACCCCTATCTCACTCTCAATAGAAAACCACGTACCCTAGGAGGTGTGCACTCGTTCTATGCTCTTAGTCCCTCGGCGTGTTGACCGGACTCGCACTAGCTACGTCGAGAACCTCGAACAACGCCTGGAACGTGTAGAGAAATTGCTAGGCGAAGTAAGCACTCATAGTAACGTCTAACCTATTGCCCCTGATGTTTCCCGTACGCCAGTTACGCCCAGACATCATGGACGCCGACGGGGAACTGTCTGATGTTCAAACCCACGGCCCAAGTTCATCCCGAGCCAATTCAACCGGCTTCCGCGAGGCCGTCAACTCCATTGCCTCTCCCAGCGCAGCCGTCCGGACCCCTGTGGACGCAGCGGATTCCCCCGACGTGGCTCCTGCCGCCGATGCAGAGCGCGACGATCCAGTTGAAGGGATTTCTGAGGGCATGCGTAAACTTTCCATCGATACCCCTGCAAACCGATACCATGGGAAGTACAGCACGCTTGTGCTCATCACCGCCGTCGCAGACTTGCGGAAACAGACTTTAGAGGCACGGCACGGACAATTGCCTCCCTCGCGGCCCAGACAGGGCAATCGGCGACCGGTGAGTGATAAAAGTTGGTATAATCTTACATAAGCGATCCTGATTTCTGTCATGCAGTGGATTCCGCCTCCGTTGGACGACCAGCTGCCTCTCTTCACTGACTTCCCGCCGGATGATCTACTCGACACTCTCGTAGATCTATATTTCCGCAACCTCAACGACGACACGCCACTGCTACACGAGCCTTTGTTCAAGAAGTCGATCGCGTCAGGGCTGCACCTGAAAGACAGCGGGTTTGGTGCCACCGTTTTGTTGGTTTGCGCAAATGGGGCGCGTGTGTCCACCGACCCTCGCGTGTTGGGAGAGAGCGGCGAGCGCGAAACCCGTGGCTGGAATTGGTTCAAGGAAGTCCAAACGAAGCGCAAACTGCTTTTCGCCCCCGCGCACTTGTATGATCTCCAGATCTACGTTGTATGTGGCGTCTCCTCATCCTGACTTCCGAAGTCTGCTCATTTCGCGGCGCGCACACAGCTCATGTTCATCTTCCTGCAAACCACCAACGCCCCACAAGCAGCATGGCCACTCATAGGTATGGGCATACGCGCCGCCGTGGACGTGGGTGCCCATCGCAAGCATATGTACAGTACAACACCCAAGGTCGAGGAAGAGCTGTGGCGGCGCGCCTTCTGGTACGTGGTCCCTGGCCATCATGCCCTCCGAGACCTTACCGAATAAGCGTGATCATCCAGGATCCTGGTAGTGTCGGATTGGTTTGTTTCCTTCGGCTTCGGGAGGCCGGCATGTATACATGACGAAGAGTATGTACCCCGCTTCCAGATGCGGTCTGTGTGTGCTCACCTAGGCCTTAGCATCGACGTCAATCTCCCCACCGAATGCGACGATGAATATTGGACGACACCGGACGGCGAACCGTTGTTCAAGCAGCCCCCAGACAAGCCATCAAAGATCAGCGCATTCAACTGCTACATTCGCCTCACTCAAATAATGGCCCTGGCTCATCGAACAATTGTACGCGCTCGTACCGTTTCTTGCAACACTATACTAACGTTTTGAGCCCTATAGTACGCCGTAAACATTCCCATGGGACAGCAGGATATCGGAGAACGAGAATGGAAGTTACGTATAGTAACCGAACTGGACTCTGCCCTAAACAAGTGGGTTGACTCGCTCCCTGAGCATCGTGAGTTTCCTACTTCTAGACTCCCTCATCGTCCTAATTTCCGGGTATATGCCACTAGTACGTTGGGATCCAGACCGAGAAGACCTGCTCTTCTTTGGGCAGTCGGCAGGGCTATTCGCATTCTACTACACGCAACAAATTGCAGTGCACCGGCCGTTCATCACTGCCGACTCTGAAGCCGCCAATTCTTTCCCGTCCCACGCAATATGCACCAACGCAGCTCGATCCTGCATTCATGTGATCGATGTCTTGCATCGCCGCGCGGGCGTCATTCATCACAGAAATATGGTAGTCGTATGGTCGATTAGATCTAGAGCGCTAGGTTTGGCGTGCTCACGAGTCTTTGCAGGGACCCATCTTCAACGCGGCGCTCATCGTCGTCATGAACATCTGGAGCGAGCGTCGCACGGGGCGACAGATCATTGGCCACCACCGCGATATCCTACTAGTCGAGAAATGCGTGAAGATGCTTCATGGTCTAGCCGATCGGTACGCACCGCCCCAAACGTTCACCTTATGAAAGCGCTAACGTGTACTGCATTGTAGAATGAACATTGTGGAGTCCGTATGGTGAGCTTTCCTGTGCTGTGTCAGACTCTAAACATCCTTTTTCTCTAATTGCCATCCGACCGCATTCAGCACTGTCCTGGAAGATCTTATGGACATGGAGCCATTTCCATGGCCTCGCGGGCCAACGCCACCGCCTAACCCCACAGAGCCGCAGACAGAGCCACCGTCTCCGGCCTTCAATCCTCCCCCCTCTTCTTCGAGTCCTCAACTAGACGTGTCGAGAAACACGGCAGGGCCACCGTGCGCTCAACAACCTCTCAATATACCAACCTCTACGCCGGACATCAACGTCCACCTCCCGCTCAGCACCGAGGACCTCGCTCGACTGCCCCACCAAGGGTTCCCGACCGCCCCCGGACCTCCGTACGACCCCGCGTCACAGATGTCCCACCCCCTCGTCGGCAGCGCGCAAGACTACGGCGCCGGAAGTGCGCCGATGCAGCAGCCCATGGCGTACGGCGGGCCGATGGCGCAGCTCGAGCCGGCTGCGATGGCCGGCGCTGGTGTGGGGCACGCGCAGCCGCTGCCGCAGTATCTGGACATGGACGGCATGCTCCCGGACTACCTGTTCGTGAACGACATGATGTCGACGTGGTTGGGTGGGCAGCAGCCAGGTCTCCAGTGAGTCTCCACGTGTGTGCGCCGTTTTCGTGAGCTGAGGTCGTCTTTGCAGGTGGGACGAGTGGGGTGGGTTTATTGGCGATCCAAATCACCCAGACCCTGGTCATCAAGGGCATTCGTAGGCGGCGAAGGAGTACTACTTGAAAGCATTGATTGTGTGAGTGTGTTGCATTCTGAGCACGTGAACCACAGCCAATCTGACATTCTCGTTCTCGTGTCATGGCAGGTGATTAAATAGACCGAGCGACGAACATGTATTGTGTAGCGGATACCACATTATTCTTAGACCCGATGTGTGGGTTCTTTCATGAGCTCAGACTCTCTCTTCCGTTGGCCATACCCCCGAAGGGGGTGGTAGCGGTGCAGAGGCTCCGAACACCACGTCAACTTCAATGAGGACGACACAGATATCGATTCGGATACGCTCAGCGTAGGCCTTCTCATACTGTAGTAACATAGTACCCGACCTGCGTCGCAGGGCACGAAAAGTGAAGTAGGGAGTGTGGTGGCCCGCATTACGGTCGCGAAAAGCAGCGCGGCTTTTGGCTCGGGGCTGATAAACATAAAGAATGAGGGCCTAGGGTCCAACGTCTAACATTGGGGAGCCCCCCAAGTATTGTCAACACGGTATTGAGAGAACGGAGGACTCCGCGCGTCAATTAGTCTCGTGCCAAGACCCTCCACACGGAATATCGTGACCTGACGGGGGCCGAGCCGCCGTTATGGGCAGTATTGTGTTACGTAAGCATTCTGGAAAAGTAAGTGCATACAGTCAGCTCATTAGTTCTTTGTGCTAGTCGTGCTACAACTTCGCACTACCGTCATTGGCGTGGCGAACCCACCCTCTGTGGTTGTTGCCATTGAGGGTTACAATAAGTCTGCCCTGTCTTTGGGAGCAATGGTCCTAAAGTCAACCTCTCTATTGACACTAACCGCGGAACCGGTTGTTCGGATCCCGCCGGCCGCCGGCCTCCGCCGACTCATACTAGTGAAAGATCCCTGTGTGCCCCCACAGACTCCCTTGAAGATTCCAAGCACCCGCACGGACGAGACTCCCATTGACCATGTCCTCCGAAGAGGACGATGCTGGCCTCAGCAAGAAACGCAAACTGCAGCGTGCATGCGACCACTGCCGCCAAAAGAAAAGTGAGTACGCCACCGTGATGCACTGAGGAAATCGCGCTGACGTAGATATCAACAGTCAAATGTGTGGAAATTTCAGCCTCTTCGCCCCCCGTTGGCGTGCTGCTTCATGACGCTTTTCTGTAGGTGGTGGACCCCAAGAGTCTAGTGACCGTTGTCCGCAATGCGTCTTTCGCAACGCGGAATGTACATATCGTGATGTCACGCAGGTAGTGGACTTCTTGTGATTTCTAGTATCGGCTTTGGTTTAACTTGTTTGACCTGAAAAAGAAGCACAGATACTCAAAGGGGTATGTGCTGGCTTCTCACCTGTATATTCAGCTCCACTGTATTGACTCTTCCCGCGTTAGATACGTTGAGAACCTGGAACAACGCCTCGAACGTATAGAGAAGATGATGGGCAAAGTAAGCTATCATCACTGTTCGCACCTTGTTATCTGAACGTCCGTCATGTTTCAGATGCGCCCAGAAATCACGGGCACGGATGTCTCCCTATCTGAAACTCAAACACGAGGAGCAGGTCCATCCGGATCTAATTCTGGGGGCTCGCGTGAGGCCACCATTACTGTTGCGTCACCGAGTCCCGCAATCCGAACTCCCGTAGATGTCGAAGACACCTTAGGAACAAGTCTCGCCGCTGATGCAGAGCAAGATGAACCCGTCGAAGGGATTTCCGAGGGTCTCCGTAAACTATCCATTGGAACATCTGCGAACCGGTACCACGGGAGGTACAGCACACTCGTGCTCATCGGCGCTGCGATGGACCTACGGAAACGGGCTTTGGAGGTTCAACATGGACAACTGCCTCCTCTGTGGCCTAGAAAAGGTACTCGGCGACCGGTCAGTAATGGATCGCTGGATAACCTTGCACGTTTCCCTGACATTGAGGCACACAGTGGATTCCGCCTACATTCGATGACCAGATGCCTCTATTTACCGAATTCCCACCAGACGATCTGTGCGACACTCTGATCGACCTATATTTCCGCGCCCTCAATGACGATACGCCATTGCTACACGAACCGTCGTTCAAGAAAGCGGTGGCATCGGGCCTCCATTTGCGGGACAGTGGCTTTGGCGCAACCTTTCTGCTCGTCTGTGCAAATGGAGCGCGTTTCTCGTCCGACCCCCGTGTTTTGGCCGGCACGCATGAAGGCGAAGATCGCGGTTGGAAGTGGTTCAAAACAGTGCAGACAAGACGCAAGGTGCTATTAGGTCCTGCCAACCTACACGATCTCCAGATATATGTGGTGCGTTGATTCTCTTAGTATGTGGTGAATCGCAGTCCTCATTTGGGCCAACACTCACAGCTTATGGTCCTTTATCTGCAAAGTACCAATGCACCTCAAGCAGCATGGCCGCTCATAGGTATGGGCATCCGAGCGGCCATTGATGTAGGTGCCCATCGCAAGCACATGTACAGTGAAAAGCCCAATGCAGAGGAGGAATTGTGGCGGCGCGCTTTCTGGTGCGTATGATGTGTCTCTTCTGGCCTCTCTACTCCTTTTGGGTGACACTGTCTACCTAGGATCCTGGTGGTGTCGGATTGGTTTACTTCTTACGGGTTCGGGAAACCCGCGTCTATTCATGACGAAGAGTGCGCAGCCTGCTCCTATATGCGACCCCGTTCGCTCATGCAACCCTCAGTATTGACGTCGATCTTGCAACTGAGTGCGATGACGAATATTGGACTGCCCCTGATGGCAGACCATTGTTCAAACAGCCCCCAGACAAACCATCGAAAATCGCTGCCTTCAACAGCTACATTCGTCTCAATCAGATCATGTCTATGGCCCATCGAACGATCGTAGGACTTTGTTTGTCTCCTTTGTAGTCGTCATGCTCATGTGCTGTGTCATGTAGTATGCAGTGAATATCCCCATCGGGCAGCAGGATCTTGGGGAGCGAGAATGGAAGTTGCGTATTGTAACCGAACTCGACTCTGCTTTGAACCAGTGGGTCGACTCACTCCCTGATCATCGTAAGTTTATCACTCTTGGACTCTTTCGTCTTCCTGACATCCGTGTATGCGTCAACAGTCCGTTGGGACCCGAATCGAGAGGACGCATTCTTCCTAGGGCAATCTGCAGGGCTTTTTGCCTATTATTATACGCAGCAGATTGCGGTACACCGACACTTCATAACCGCAAACCCACAGGCTCCCACATCTTTTCCTTCTCACATAATATGTATCAACGCCGCACGGTCCTGCATCCATGTTATGGATACTTTGTACCTCCGCACAGGAAAGGTACATCAAAGGCACATGGTATGCCCTTCAACAAACGTGTGATATTCTATTCAATAACTAGCCGTCGCAGGGACCGATCTTCGGCGCAACGCTCGTAACAATCATGAACATCTGGAACGAGCGTCGCACTGGACGTCAGATTGTCGGGCACCATCGCGACATTGCACTAGTCGAAAAAGGCGTAACTATGCTCCAGGGAATGAAAGACCAGTATGTGTCTCACGGAAGTGTCGACCTCATGGACGTTTTGACATGTTGTACTTCAGAATGAGCGTCGTAGAAACCGCATGGTGCGCCACGAGTGGCAATCTATATGCCGTTACTCCTTTCCCTCTGACCCTTCCCTGACATCTAGCAACGTCCTCGAAGATCTCATGGACCCCTCCCCGCCTGGGCTGGTGCCTACACAAGCGCCTCCGCGTCGCCCTGCAGAACCACAGCCAGGGCATCCTCCACCCAGCGTCACTTCTCTGGCGGTATCTTGTTCTCCTGGCCCTCATCAACCGGTATCGGTACATACAACAGAACGGCCTCACGCCCAACAACCTTCCACGTCGCGGGCCCCCACACCCGAGCCTAACATTAATCTCCCCCTGAGGACCGAAGAGCTGGCTCGATTGCCACATCAAGGGCTCTCATTTGGCCCTGGTCTGCCGTACGACCCCGCCTCCCAAATGGCATACCCTATCGCCGACGGCGAGCAAGGCTTCGGCGCGGGGAGTGCTTCGATGTCGCTCGCGGACTACGGCCAGCTGATGAGGCAGCTCGGATCGACGGGGATGACCAGTGCTAACATGGGGCACACTCAGCCGCCACCGCCACCACCATCATCACAGTATCTGGACATGAGCGGCATGCTCCCGGACTATGTGTTCGCAAACGACATGACGTCACCATGGGTAGGCTTGCAACAGCCGGCATTTCAGTGAGTCTTGCTACATGCTAGCCAAATTTCGTTGTAGGCTGATGTCTTTTTCGAAGATGGGACGGGTGGGACACGTTCCTTGACGTTCCTCATCCACCTGATGCCGAACATCAAGGAGGTACATAGTTAGATAAGAGTCGCTATGCAAAGACACCCGGGCCGGAACTGTTCGGAGTTACATCTAGAGTACATAGGATGTAAATGGTGTAACGTCTTCGCGGCAACGTTCAGATAGACCAGAGCGACTAGCATGTGCTTTAAAGTAAATACATCTACACCTAATGCGCTAGTTTCTCCGTAAGTCCGTCACTCGGTTGTCTCCTCCCTCGACCACGTCCCAGAGGGGGGCAAAGGGCGGGCCGAGAATGCCACTGCAACGCTGAGCAAAATGAAGATGACGTATACAGCATATCCACCCAACCAATTGTACTCAAGCGAAGACGCGAAAAGCGACGTGGAAGCGGCGGGTGCTATGGCGCGCGTGACCGTAGTGGCGAACTGCGCGATGCCGTTGACTGCACCTAATGAGCGGTCGCTTGGTGCCGAGGACCTAATGATCATGAACACCGCACCTACGCGTATGTGTTACATTAGCGAGAGGGATACTTGGAATAAGTGAATAACGCACCGTACGACATGTCCATAAAGCACACGAGCGTGAACTGGAGTGCGACAAGTGTCCACGTTACCGCTGACACTGCGCCGTGCGCCTTCGTAACCGCGCTCATTACTGGAAAGAGGGCGAACATGGGAGCGAACATCCACAAGGAGAACTGCAAGACGGGCTTTACGCCGAAGCGGTCCACCATAGGCGAAAAGAAGAAGCCCTGGAAGAGCCCGTCACAGAGGCCGAATATACCGAGCACGGCACCGATGCGCGGTGGGTCGAACCCGAGCCCACCCAACCTGATCGGCGTAGCGCAGAAGAGGGGGAAGAGGGCCGAGAACATGACGTCGATGAAGCCCAGTAAAGAGTAGCAGGCAATAGAGAGCATGACAGGCCGGGTGAGCAGGCTTCGGACAGGAGGGGGCACATCATCTTGGGCGAGTTCATCCGTAGGGGCATCGGGGATCATTGAGGAGGCTTCGGTTCGGGGACGCTTCTTCACAGTCTAGGGAGTATCACGATTAGCACAAACCAGGACAGCACGAGCAAGAAAGAAAGGTGGAGACAGATGTACCTCTTTCAAGAAAAGCGCGGACATTACAAAGGCGAACGTAGAAAACGCCGCAGAAACAGCGCAAGGTAAGAGATAGGGGAAAGTTGCCCACAGAGGGTGAGCGAACAACTTTGGCCACCTGTCTTGGGGCCGGGATAATTGTCCACCGATCAAAGGGCTGTGGAAAGTAGGCCGTAAGTCTCCGAAATGGGTACCGTGATGCGGGTGAAATAAGTATTCACGCTACTGTAGTCCCTATTGACCACGCAACAGGGAGAATTGAGAACCCTTGCGCCATATTAGTAGCGTCGGTCAATTCTAGAGGAAAAGGTCAATTGCAGTTCAGCCAGACATGGAGTGTCACTGACCCCCGATCATGCTTTTGATGACACCCGCATTTCCATTCAACAAGCCGATAATGCTGCGACTGTACGGGTGCAGGTGAATGTCAATATTGTCCTGCCAATGCGACTATGAAGCGGTTCGACAGCTGACCTTACAACAAGGCCCCAGAAAGTACGGGACAGCCCAAAGCATATCATGGATATTGCAAGTCCGGCCAACCCGACCAAGAGGACAGGCTTTCTTCCGATATGGTCTGACAGTCGCGCCCATTGGAATACGAAGATCGCTTGCGTCACGAAGAATATTGACTCCTGTTACATAGGACAGCGTCACCAGTGAGATGGAGACAAGTAGTTTGAACTATGACTTACAATCAAGCCGACATAATACCCGACTTTCTTTTCGTCGCCCCCTGTAATATCGAGCTCGCTTATAAGCTAAGTGGAGAATCGTCAACAATTGAAGCGGTGGGTCTGATTAGTATACAAGCGATATGCATAACTGACCTGGTTGATGAACGGGAAAATGCAGAACGCTGTAATGGGTTCTGCCATGTTTACAAGGATCAAAACGCTGAATTGCACTTTTGGAAGTGGAGTCTTCTTCGGCAGTGTCTTGACCTGAGAGCTTGAAGAGATTCCATTGTCCGGATCAGGGAAGAGTAGAGGACTAGTTTCGTCAATTGTGCCCGCCATGTCTGCGAGATGTCTCAGGGAGAGACACTGCGTAGACGTTGGGACGAACGGAGGCTGAGAGAAGGGTCGCCGGTAGAGGTGTGTTGATTTATCCCACACTCAGGTGACCCGCGGTACCGTCACAGGTGAGTCATTGGGTCATTTCAACATCAATTGCTTGGTTACTGCCCTGCATTGTTCAGATTCGATCACGCACTACAAGACGTTATAAATCGCAGACTGCAGCCTAATGTGCACATCCCCCATGGGCGGCGCCGTCATATACTGAATGAATTCATTGAAACCGAATCTGCAATACACGCCAACCTGCCTCGCCGAATGAGGAATTGGTGGAAAGTGATCCTGGTAGATGGCGACCAGGCATTGTGTTACTATACTCTGTCATGATCTCCTTTCGGACAGCTTCAGCGCACAGCGTCGTAGTTCCCATAAAGCACCACAAAATCCAGGTTACCATGATCCAGTGCTCATAGTGCGAATAAGGTCCGCAGCTCGGGCAGAGCGAGGGCAAATTCGGCACTGGAAAGGTTCAGGGCGTCTAGAGGTGGGTGCAGGGTCGGATCAGCGCTGAATCACCAGAATTGCTGCGGAAGAGTCCGGTCCCGAGAACACGTACGCAGTCAAGCCGCGAGGTTGCGTCTTCATTTGTAAAGCCACTGGTGAGCCAGTACTGTCCAAAGGGGGGGCTATTGTGAAGGTGTGGAGAACTGAGGCGAAGATGATGAAAAGAGTCGCATCCGCGAAGTGTAGACCGGGGCAAATCCTGGAGAGTACTATGTTTAGGCGACGTCATCAATGAAAGCTGGCAAATGGCCATGGGAGACCTACCGCCTTCCGAACCCGAGCACGAAACTCATAGGATCCCTCACATCCGGGTCCAAAAATCGCTCGGGATAGAACCTCTCAGGGTCAGGGTATACCGCTTCGTCACGCGACATGGCCCTGAAGATAGTGATCATGAAGGCCGCCAAAGTCTGAGGAATAATACAGAACCCACCAAGCGTTCGCTATGACCAGCGTTCCGGCCGGGACAAAGTACCCCTCAAACACATCGTCGGTGGTCGAGCGATGCGCTACGCCAATGGGGGAGCTGACGTGCCAGCGCATTACCTCCTTCACGAGAGCATTCATATAGGGAAGGGCAGACCGATCGGAGAATGTGGGGAGTCGATCATGGCCGACAACTTCGTCAAGCTCCCTCTGGGCCTTCTTCTGAGTTTCAGGGTAAAGAGCCATGATGAGGAAGAAGGCATGGACCACAGCATTGGTCTGATGATATAAGCGTTAAATGGTGATTGCACCCCGGCAGTGCGAACATACAGTGTCCGTAGCGCCTGTAATAATACTTAGGTCAACGATTACGTTGTAGTGAACATAGTTAGGCCCTAACATACCCCCATATGCGGTTGCAGTTACACTTTTCCCTAGTTCAGCCAATTCTTCTGATATACGCTCCCCAGGACTGACGCCAATGGGGCGTTCTTCTATGATCTTGCCCAAGAGAGAATCCGTGCCACTCCCGTCTTTCTAAGAACTGATATATTACCCCGCGATCTAGGACCGACGATAAACATGACGCTCACCAGTGCTTCCACTCCCAGAGAATACAGCTTATCTCTATACTCAGACGATCGGGTTTTCCACGCCGCCGCGATCTTCTTAAACTGCACCCCGGGGAGCCAGGACGGCAAGTAGCGCAGGACTGCGAACGTGTCCACGGGGAATGCGCCAGGCGTGGACATTTCGATCCCAATCCGCGTGATCGTTTCGCCCATTCGAAAGCACTCCTCTTCGCCGCCCGAGAGGTCGATGCCGTACACGGTCCGCATGACCGCGGTCGCGAACGACCTATTGACCAGAACATCAGCACACTCCGGAGCGGCCCGCGAACGCGGTCCCACGCGCACCTACGAATGTGGGAGGAGAACTCCTCGGGAGCGTCTAGGAGGTCCTGCAGGAGCGCGAGCGTCGCTCTCAGCTGGACGGGATAGTATTGGGGAATTGCGTCCGGATGGAAGGCCTTGTGAAAGGCCCGCCGATGCTCACGCCATTTTTGTCCGTATTTCATTGTGACGAACACCCAGTCGGCGTACCCGGACCTGAGATGCATGGCTACAGTAAGTAGCCGGCCCACAGAATCGATGCGGAGACGGCTTACAGATGAGCCATGATAGACTGAGGGCGGTCGGAGTAGTTTGCAGACCGCTTATCCAATAGCTCGTTGGCGGCCGCGTATGAGTCTAGGACAAGGACTGGTTGCCCGAATAGCTTGAGATAGACGACATCACCTGTACATCCTTTAGGTGCGCACAAAGACCTCGCTATGTGTGAAAACTGACCATATTTCTTCGCCAGGGCGTGCAGCTTGGGGCCATAATGCGACTGTGGGAAATCGAGTGCATTTCCGAGTAAAGGGAGAGGTTTGGGACCTGGTGGAAGGGGTGGGCTGGCCTTGCTCCCTTGAAGCAATATCTTCCAGACCAGCACCGTCAGACAAAGGATTCCGAGCGCTAAAAGCCACTGCATCGGTGGGGTGCTGCCAAGAGCAATGGAGGACGAGAGCAGACCCTGACAAATGTGCTGACGCTTATATTGCGCCACCCGCTAGACCTCACGGGCATAGGGCGGGCGTGAACGCCCAGGGGTGCGCGGTCGTTGTGTCGCGTGAGGAACTCCCACCCACAAAAAGGGTATAGATAAAATTGGATCGAGGGGCACCAAAAGCCAAAATAAATGATCGCTGCCCAAGTCCGGACGCCCCCAATGTCCGCGGCCAGCCCTTAAAGAATCCATCATGAGATCATGCACTATTCCGTGCCTCAAGGATCAGCTGTTCCGCACGCGCAGAGCGAGGCTTCACGATATAGTCGTAGACTTCGGGATGCCTATTTATGAGAAGGATGTGAAAACCCATAATATGTAGACGACACGGCGAGGACACTTACAGTACAAGACCTGCCGCCGCCATCTTATGTTCGAGCTTTTGAGGCGCACCATGTTCGTCGAGAGGAGGGCGGATGTTAAATACGTGCAGAATAGAAGCGGCGAGAATAAAGAGCGAAGCCTCGGCAAAGTATCTCCCCGGACAGATCCTGTGGGGTCGCCATCAGTGATGGGTTCTCGACTGTGGAGTTCTTGGACAGAAGTTACCTCCTGCCGAACCCAAACGTAAAATCGGTCAGCTCGTTGCTCCTGGGATCGAGTTTGCCGTTGGCGTCTAAGAAACGCTCGGGGATGAATGTTTCTGGGTCAGGGAATACTTCTGGATCGCGTGATAGTGCCCTAGAGACATTAAGGTACGTGAGCTAGCCGCAATTTACAAGAAAAAGGCGCGCATACCAGACGTTTACGGTCATGATCGAGCCCGCGGGAATGTAGTAACCGTTATACTCGTCATCCGTAACGGAGCAATGAGGAACTCCGATGGGTGTTACGGTATGCCACCGTAGGAGTTCTTTGAGAAGTGCATTAAGGTAGGGAAGAGATGCCTGATCCTTGAATGTTGGTAGACGGTCGGGACCCACGACGGCATCTAGCTCTGCTTGCGCTTTACGCTGGACTTCGGGGAACATGGCCATTGCCAGGAAGAAACCTTGCATGGCCGCATGTGTCTATAGAACGCGCCGTCAGCTCCACCTACTTGTACAACTTCGAACTAGGACGCGTACCGTATCTGTCCCGGCTGTGTTGACGGTAGACGTTTAGCGTGCGGCCACCCTTGGTAGAGCAGTGAGCCCACCTGTGTATATCACAATCGCGAGCTTCTTGGCGAATTCTTCTACATCGGGCTCTCCGCCGCCTTGAAGGTCGTAGGAATTGGCGTTCTCCGTGAGGCGGGTGACGAATGACTCTCGCACAATGCCTGCATTCTACACGCGACGATGTCCGTTATTTTCCCATGACTACGCCGGGCATGTGTCAATGGTCTTACCAGGCCGTCCACTGCAGTAGTGTGCAACTTGTTGAGGGTATCGAGGAAGTACGCCTTCGCATCGGCGGCATATCGCTTGAATCCTCCGCCAGGGAACCACGATGGTAGGTAACGCAGACTAGGTACCGCCTCGACGGGGAATCGGCCGGGTACTGATATTACTTCCCCAACCTCCGAGATTCCCTGAACCATCTTGTAATACTTGTCGTCAGTTTCCACGATGTCGATGCCGTATGCAACACGCATCAACGTAGAGGCAAAGGCGCTAATCGACGTCAGTCTTCCTGATTCTCCTAGCGACCAACAGCAGTACACTCACAACTTGACTTGTCCGGCTACATCTTGCGGGGATGCCTTAAGTAGCGAGGGGAGTAGACGACGTGCCCCTACGAGCTGGATGGGTTCGAAGCGCGAGACCGCATCAGCATTGAAGGACTGGTGGAACACGCGTCTATGCAGTCGCCACTGGTTTCCATAGTTGGCGATCGTGAAAAAGCAGTCCAGACCAGTCCTAGTGGAACGTCAGCCCGTAGGATTACAAACGGAATAGGACTAGCATAGACGCACAACTTCGCCATAATCGATTGTGGGCGGTCGGAGTAGTTCGCCGACCTCTTCTCGAGAAGTTCACGTGCCGCATGATGGGAGCCTAAGAGGACCATGTGCTGCCCCAACGCGTTCAGGTAGACGACGTCCCCTATAGTTACGAGAAGTGTCAGAGATTGTTATACAGGGCCTGCGAGGCAACTGGCCATACCGTATTTTTGGGACATTTCGAGGTATTTGTGGCCCAAACGCTCACTGGGTAAGTGGAGAGCATTGCCGAGCAAGGGGAGTGGTGGAGGGCCGGGAGGCAAGTGGAGGCGTTTTCTACGCGTGCGGGCTTCTCTCAAAGCCACGACGATGACTATCCCAACGAGAGCCCACGTCCAAAGCACAGATGATACTGAAAGCATGGCGGGTAGTAGCAGTGCGGAAGATGCGGGGGGTCTCGGCAATATTAACGGTTTATATGGGGCCTGACGATCGTGAGAAGTTTGCTCCTTTACGTCTCCGGGAAGATTTGACGGCAGCTGATGTCGAGGAGCGGCTTCGGGCCTTCAGCGCGGCGCATCCCGACGCGGCCTCGAGCATGGGCGCTAATTGCTCGTACGGGGAGGACCGTCGCCACGAATGCGGCGGGATATTCTGGCCTAGCAGTTGCCACGCCGAATCCGAGTTGTTCGTAGTAACAGCCGAGTTTCCATTCATTGGGATCAGGTCGTTCTAAATAAGGGAGTTTGCGCGCATGATGAGGAGCTGCTGTAGTGTGGAGAAGAAGGGACAGGAAGGGACACCCTACGCCGTGTGCGCGGACTGTGTGTAGGTGCCCATCAAGGTGCGACAACAAAAGAAGGCGCGGCTCTCGTTATGACCGCCCGAGGGTTCCAGAACGCGGTCACCGGTATAGGCCTAGCCGGACGGCTGAAATGGGCGATGCCGACGCTCCTGGGAGCACGTTTGATCACCGTTAGCTGCACGACGCTACATGTAGGCCAAGCCGCCGACATAGGGATCGACCTCACCTCGTTGTCTCAGACCCGCACGGGGCTGTGAAGACCCTGCGATGAACGCGCGGCGTTGCGGCGCGCTGGCAGCGAAAGGTCGCCGGGTGGAGTCGCGCGCTGCCTGTGGCGTAGGCAGAACGCCGCCCGTGCCGCCCGAAAGATCCTCGTGCTTGGAGGCCTCTGTTCCAGGATCAGAACTCTCATATCTCTTAATATTAACAGGAAATCAGTCCCACCTCTACGGCGTTCTAATACCGTCGGCCGCACCTCTCGCCCTCCTCACTCATGGGAGGAATCGCCGACAGGTACTGCTTGCCGACATCCAGTCTGAGTCCGGCGTCCACGACGGACTGGACTGGACATGGCGCCACAAAGGGAAGAGTTACGGACCCCTCGGGACCGGTAAACCTAGTCGGCCCAACCAACAGATATGTCAGCGCTGACGAATAGATGATGGACATGTGAACGCACCCAGTGAGTATACCAGCGTCCCGCCACCATCACACCTGTCCACCCGAAAAGCTCGTTCCATGCTTGAGCTCGCGCGCCCTTTGCATCCGCGGAGCGTCGACTTGGCAATCCGGTACCCGCGCCCCGTTGCCGTTGCCGTCGGTTTCTTTCCCCTGCCCCGAAGTTCGCACGAAGGGGGAGATTAGGTTGCGAAACCCCGCGGAACCCTGAAGTGAATGAATGCCGCGTCTTGATGCGTAGCTAGAACGCGTCCTTCCGCTAAGATCCGATTAAGGTCCCTTCCGGGCGTCGACCCTGAAGGCCGCGGAACGCCGTGAGTTCGCACTTTTCGCGGGTGAGACGGACCTGATAGTTCCCGCTGAGAAGAGGGACACTCACAGTTGTTTGACCTATCCAACCTTCGAGTTTGTTGCGTATCCACATGTTGGGAGGGTTGTGACGGAGTAACCAGGCGGAACATTACTTCAGATCTTGACGGTGAGCTGAGATTCTTGAGCAGGCGAGGCCATTCAGGGCGCTGGCAGCCGTTCAGTGTGTTGGTCTACGGAGGCATTATTTCGGTTCAGTAGGCTGAAAAAATATAAGCAGAAGTGGGAGGTGACGAGGGCGTGTTATGTTGAAAGCGGAGGCAGAAACCAACGTCACATTGCCGAAGTCCAGGAGAGCCATGGCACTCTACAGGGAAAGTAATTCCCACGGATACATTGAAATGATAGTCTAGCAGATGCAACCGTATAAAGATACTCAAACAGCAAGCAACGCAACGTCGACACGAATTAAGCCATCTACCCTCAGCGGGTACCCAGCTAGCCAACCTTGGCTTGAATTATGACACTGCATTGCCCAAATTGCGCGCGAACAGGGTACTTGTTCATTCGACGAAGGAGCACGTGACCCACTAGACCAAGTTACCTCAGTACCTCAGCGGACGTCAAGGTGTTCCTCGACAAATAGAACTCATAATGGCTTGAACATGGGACACTCCTACTATACACCTGTGTTCGATGCTGGTGAGTACAGAGTCAACATCTCCTAAGCCTATGTTCCTCTCATTATTCATATCTACCACTCAACCTAGCACACGAATTCATTCCGAGCGTTTTACATAACGGGTTCCACGATGAGCCGCGCCGCACGTTCAGAGCGGGGCTTAACCACGTAGTTATATACCTCCGGGTGCCTTTTGAGAGATTAGTAATCAGCAATGCAAAAACTATGTAGGATAGTGTGCTCACGAGAGCGCTCCATGAGAGGCCTCCTTGTGCTCCAGCTTCTTCGGCACACCGCGTTCGTCCACCGGCGGCAGGATCTGGAAGACGTGAAGTAGCGAAGCCGCGAGGATGAACAGAGACGCTTCAGCGAAGTAGCGACCCGGGCATATCCTGTAATATTCCGGTCAGACGCGGATCACCGGAGAACTCGTACGGCACTGACCGCCGACCAAATCCGAACACGAAGTCGGACGGGTCTCCTTTGCTCAAGTCGAGTTCCCCGTTGGCGCCCAGGAATCGCTCGGGTTTGAACGCTTCCGGTTCAGGGAATACGTCGGGATCGTGAGTGAGATGCCTGTGAAGCATGAGATACATCAGGGAGACGTATAGACCAGGAAAAGTATAAATACGCACCAGACGTTCGCTATCACCGTCGTTCCGGCTGGAATGTAGTAACCGTTGTACTCGTCGTCGGCCACCGTGGAGTGCGGAACGGCGATGGGCGTGATCGTGTGCCACCTCATGACCTCTTTGAGGAGGGCATTGAGGTACGGCAGCGAGGCTCGGTCGTCGAACTCCGGAAGCCGATTAGTACCGATCACCCTGTCCAGTTCTTCTTGAGCTTTACGCTGGGCTTCGGGATGCATCGCCATGGCGAGGAAGAAAGCTTGCAGCGAGTTGTAGGTCTGTGCATATGAAACAAAACGGTGAGCATTATCCCAGCGCGAGCAGGACGGAAAGGCTCACTGTGTCCGAACCCGCTAAGAATAGTATCCCAGCATCGTGGTGAGCAAGTACTATTTCCCCATGAAGAGGCGCCTACCGTTGTAGATGGTGATGGCCAAGTGCTTGATGAACGTCTCCACGTCGTGCTCTCCTCCACCCTCTAGATCGTACGAGGCAGCGTCCTCCAGCAAGCGCGATACAAATGAGTCCTTTCCGACACCGGTGTGCTATCACCATGTCCATCAGCTAAGGAGCCCCCAGGTGCCACAACGTGACATCACCCACCAGACCATCCATTGCACCCTTGTAGAGTTTGTCGAGAGCGTTGTGAACGAAAGAGTTCGCGTGGGAAGCATACTTCTTGAAACCGCCGCCAGGGAACCACGAAGGGAGGTAAAGAAGGCTGGGAATGGCCTCAACCGGGAAGCGACCCGGGACGGCGATCGTTTCGCCAACAGATCCAATCCTTTCGATCGTGTTGAAGTACTCGTCATTTCCTTCCGTTAGCTCGATGCCGTAGGCGACGCGCATCAAAGTTGATGCAAAAGAGCTGCAGTGGGAAATAGTCAAGTTCCTGTAGGACCGCGTGTTCCAATAACGCACGTACAATTTGACCTGCGCTGAAAAGTCGTTCGGCGATTTAAGAAGAGCGGAGAGAAGCCGGCGAGCATATGCAAGCTGGATGGGTTGATAGTTCTCAACAGCCTCTGAGTTGAAAGATTGGTGGAAAACGCGGCGGTGTAGCCTCCATTGGTTACCGTAGCTCTTGAGGACGAAGATACAATCCAGCCCAGTGCTATGTACATTTATGTGAGTGCCTCATGATACTCAAGGTCAGTAATAGGGCACGTACAGCTTTGCCATAATAGACTTCGGCCGATCAGAGTAGTTCGAAGATCTCTTTTCTAGGAGCTCTCGCGCAGCCTTGTACGAACCGAGGACGAGGATAGACTGCCCCATCGTGTTGAGATAGACGAGCTCGCCTAGTAACGAGAAGAAACGTCAGCATAGGAGCAGAAATACAGACCCCAAAGCGTACCATATCGGTGGATAAGCTCTTGGAAGCCTTCTCCCAGATGCCCACGAGGGACATCGAGCGCATTCCCGATGAGAGGAAGAGGGGTAGGGCCTGGAGGCAAGTGTACACGCCTCCGGCGAGCCCTAGAATCCAGCGCGATCACGGCGACCGCGGCCGCAACGAGGGCCCAGGTCCACAATGAGGGGGAGTCGAAGAGCATAGCGTACTAGATGGTTGGGGGGCAGCAGCACGTCCCATGGCTCGCATTAAGAGAGATCCCCGAAGGGTGGTACGGTTGGTCGGCTGATGGTTCAGCACGACAGCCCTGCGAACACAAGAAGCATCAGTGACCTCGGTAGCTGAGTGCGGGGAAACAATACGGCGTACTGATAGAAGCGAGCGGACTGGAAAGGGGAATAGAAAAACCGAATACCCTTCCACGGGGTATGAAAGACGTACTTATCCATGCATTGTTGTGCTTCTTCGCACAGGTTGATGTAAAGAGTTTCTCGTTCAGGAACTGTCGTCGATGTTTTGCGCGTGATATTGGTCGGCTCGAGACCTTCAACATCGTACGACGCCCCCCTCCCCTCTTCTACAGGCATCATCCATAAACATGTATGTCTGCGCAACTTCGTGCCAGTTTGGCCGTTGCTGGTTTCGAGTTACTGTCACGAGAAAAGAGTAAGGTCAGGTTCCTATTCTTACTCATGGCTGTAGACATACCTAAACATAAATCAAACTTGGTTGCTTCGGAATAAGAGGCGACGGAACGATTTCCGGGCGAATTCTGATATCCACGGAGAGAAGCAACGGAGCAATGCACATCGAGGCAAGGCGTGTCCCCAGATCCGTATATGCCGTAGGATGAGATGACATCCGGGCACCGGAACCGGCGCCCTGAACCAGGACTTGACCTGTGTTCTTACGTTGGCCCCCCGTTGTGCGGAAAAGTAAGGTTGAAGATGGCAACGAAAGAATACCCCGTTCGGATAGCCCCGGTTCCTATCAACACGCAGAGTTAGCGTTCGAACTGAACAATCAGCACGTGGAAAGTGAACCTATACTACCAGACATTGCCCCTATCCCCACCGCTGTCATGAATCATATTCCGAGCCGCGCGCCTCGTGGTCCGCCTGTAGGCACTCTTCAAGTATGTTATGAAGCGCTAGATGCGGATTTCCATATCTCCCACACGGCCAGCGCATGTATGGCGGACCGACGAGAAAACTGAGAAAGTGCTAACATTCGCTTTGTTTCTCATGCCCCAACAACTCATGAACGTAATGAAGTAGGATCATCGCAATCACGGACCTCAAACCCGAGCTCAGGTCCCAGGATGTTTCGGTGCCTGGCGAGTCTTCCCCGCCTTTCCCCTCCTCGGAGCGACGGTCTTGAGCCCCGCGGAGCCGACGCTACAATCCTGCCTATGACTTGAAATTGCAGTGGTAAGGTGGCCGAAAGGAACGTCTCCTGGAATGATTTCCTATCCAGTTGACACACGAAACGGAGGGAAAGGGAACTATGTGGATGTAGAGACACAAAAAGGAGTAGCATTGCACTAGTGTCATTACGTGTCCTATGCGCACCAAATAGGATCTCTTGACGCTGACGTAACTTCTCTGGGCACCATCCATCCCTCTCGTCATGCAACCCCCCAATCGGCCACCAGTACCAACATGAGCAGGCAGGCTCCAATTGCTTCACAAGCTGTTCTTGTCTGGATTATGTTCAAGTCGAGGAAGCCGGATCTTGACTCAACGGGAATCATTGGCGCCGTCGGCGGTGGTAAACTCGTCAACCTATGAAACTCCGCCGCAATCTCTCTGTCGATACAGCCGAGGAAGGAGCCAGAGGTAGAGTTTTGTCAAGGGGAGAAGTAAGCAAAAGGTCAAGTCGAGGATAGAGACGGGAGTGTACGAAATGTATAGACGACGGCTGAGAAAGTCAAAATATTCCCACGACTAGCTGATGGTCTTATGGGGTTTGGAAATGAATAGAATCGCGTGTCTTATCCGGACAGAGTTCAAGGCAACTCTGAGGCTCCAACCTGAAGCCTCCTTGGGTGGATGTTCGGCAGGACTATAGGTCGCCACGTCGCCCGATCATACTACAAAGAACAAAATATATTGCAGAAGGTACAAGACCTTCACAGTCGTCTACGTAACGTCTACACGTTGTCCGCAAATGTGACTCGCCTGAGCGACTCGAAAGTGTTCCGTGATGAGCTGGGCAGCACGCTCAGAGTGCGGTCTAATAACGTCATTTCACACCTCAAGCCGCTTACTGAAGTGTATAGGTGAGCAAGACTCAACCCTTGAGAGGACGCCGAGGCTATAGCAACCGTACGATTCCGTCCTCGTGCCATTCAAAGACGGCTATAACTCGCACGAAGGGGTGAGTGGTCATGTCAAAGCGTCATAGAAACGGACGTACCATGATAGAACGAAGCCAAGTGAAGATGCCCGGGAAGGACGAAACAAGACGGTGTCTCCTCCGATCGGTGATAACTCAAGGACAATCCACCAATGAGGACCAGGACAGACACACGTCATGCTACAACCTGTCCGTTGAAGATCATACCATATGTTGTGGCGTTGTGGTGATGTTCGGGTTTATCGTTCAGCGCTGGTTGAGACAATGATAGGGTTGTGGGGTGTCCTGCTACCGATAAGATGGTGAATGGCGAGATCCATTCAAGTCGGTGACACGTACAGAGTCAATGGCGAAGTGAAGTTGATTTAAAAGCGGTCAGCTCCTCGAATGTGGTACCAGTGTGGACTGAACGTGACCACATTCATGACGCCACTGCATAACACCAGGCTGCAGAGTTACTACACGTCAACATATGCATGTGTTAAGAATATCATGTCAACGAACATCAGACACTCACACTCGAAGCCCCCAACCAACCAAACTTGTGTCTCTGGCGCCCTTCACTGCCCTGAGACTAGTAGGACTGAGTCTACAAAACCATTGAATGATTCAGCTCCCGAAAAGTCTTCCCCGCATTATGTCCCTCGGAGTCATCATCCTAAGTTCCGCGGAGACGAGCTAAGACGAGACCCTCGCCATGGCTGTCTCCATTCTCGTCCAGTCGCCCCGACCTAACTCGAGGAACGGTGAGGGTAGCTCGGCAGCCAAGACAGCCAGGGGTAAGACGACTCTCCCTCAGGCTGTGGCGCTCGGTGCTAGCGCGTGCGTCGCATCTAGAGGAATAACGGGAGAAGGGGGATTTGTATGCGGGCGACTGAGCTCACTGGTGTCTACCCGACAAGTAGACTGTATTGTAAAGTTGCGCGCCACCTCCCATGCCGCACACGCCCCCTGCCCCCATCCCCAAGCCACCCACAGCCCATAGCCACGCCCCGCCCTATACCAAACACACTGTATAGCTGAAGAGCGTGCCAACATCACCTCGCGGTCCAAGGCACACAGTGCTCTTCGTTCAGTGTTGTTACATCTTGCACGACATGTACTATCGATGAATCCTAATTGCGCTGAGACGTGTGTTGGTGGGACTGAATACTTGGGAAATGGATAGCGACAGAGACGGTAGAGACAGTGGACGCATTGGCATGAAATGAAAATACTGGGTATCGAGCCGAAAGAAAGTACTAAGCCAATTCAAATCCCGCATCACTCCCACGATTAGTTTGTCGGTCTTGATATGACACTATAAGGCTCTTATAAGGCTGTCATCAAGTGCTACTAACATCTGTGTTGGACTGACTGACCTCTTCAACAGGATCTAGCGATGCCAATCGTGAAGCTTCGGAACCCCGACTCTAACACTAGCGCTATGATTAATGGAGCGTGCCATCGTACCCTCTTGCGCATCATCGTGAACGTCATTGCCAAGCGAAAATCAAATCATCGTATGCATTCGGGTCTACCGCCATCACTACAGATGGTCAGTAAGTACAATGACAACAAGATCTCGAAACGTAACGCGGATTAGATATTATACCGAAACATGACCATGACAATGGAAGTCGTCCAAGGCGTGCATTACACACTTCACATGGAGAGCATCAATGACCCCAACCTGTCCCGAGTTGTACCTGCAAGGGGCAGCCCGAGCGCGCGTACTATCAGAGGTGCGACGAGCCACCGACGTTCGCCTAACCAGGAGTGCCACCCGCACGAACCAAACACACGCTCACCAAGCCGCGTACGTGTTTCCCGGGCCCATCTCCACCCCTGCAGAAACCGAGCCTGCGCCGTGCGCGGGGCCAGCGGGGACACCGGGCCCCGCCTCGCTCGGGCCCCAGCGCGCCGTGGCTATCGGGGGTAGCATGGACGACGACGGCGCGCTTATCCTCGTACCAGAAGGCGGGGAGGGAGGATAGGGCCAGGCTACCGACTGCCCGCCTCGGGAGTACACGGGAGCGTTGGCCGGGCCGTCGTCGTAATCATCACCATCGTCCTCGTTGTGCCCGGCCGCAGCGTCGCGCGTCCGCCGTTTCCCCGTCCTACGTTCTTTTTCGCGGATGTTGACGCGTATGCCGGCCCGTGCGAGGAGCTGTAGGGAGAAATGGAGATGATGGCGGGTGAGCGCGGTGAGAAAGGCTCGAGGGTGATAAGGGGCGCACCTTGGTGAGTTCCGTCGAGGGGGGGAGGCCGGGGAAGCTCTTGGTAGAGAAGATTTGGAACGCGCCACCAGTGCACTCTGCAAGAATGGGCATCTTTCCGGCGCCATATGCCTTGCCGTGGATGTCGAAGACACGGTATCGGAGCCGGAACCATCCTTCGCGCTTGACGGCGATGTCCTGAGTGGGTATCGTATCGGTAGGACGGCACTGAGTAAGGAAGACGAAGTAAAACACACCGAGAACACGAACAAGGCCATATTGTGGTTTGCGTGCTCTACCACTGTACACATGCTGAAAGTTTGTCCTGATAAGAGTTCCGTGCATGGGCTCCGGGCGTCTGGGCTAATAGAGTGGGCACTGGTGCTGTTGTGGGTCGCACCAGACGTCGAGGCGACTGGCGAGGATCCCTCCCAGATGTCCACGGGGCTCGAGCGCAGGCTCTCTTCGCTCTTGAAGGATGGAGCAAAAGAGAAAGGTCGGGTAGATGGCAGAGGCGACGAGTTCGGTGAGTGCAGTTGGGCTGTGGGAGCATCCGGGCACGTGGCAGGGAATAAATCCACGTGGCATAAGAGCCCGAAAGTGAGCGATTCCCTGCAAAGTCCGAATGCCAGAGACAGATGTGAAGCTCTACCCCAGAAAGAAAGAAGCCATTGCGATGACCCACCCGTCAAACTCGAACTCCTTTTCGTCTTCGAATGGTCCTCCTGGATTCCGCAGCTCGAACAGCCGGAAGCGCACGACGGGCGGGGGATCGAGGGGCCGTTTGTCCTTGTATCCAAACCTGTGATAACAGCCCATGATGGCATCCTGCCGGTGGGGGAGAACGAAAAACAAGAGAGCGTACCTGCGGCCAATGTCTGCCTTCTGCAGCTCGTCGATTTGGCAACGCACTGTGCGCCCGGCAAACGGTCCGGTCTCGAACGTGAACCATCCGCCAATTTCTGGGGTCGTGGGCGCCATCGCCTAATCAGAAACGATCAGGCACAGGTGGAAAGGATGCCACAGCTGTTGCTACCGCTGACCATAACAAGTTAGGAGGGAACAGGAGGTTGGTGGAGATGGGCGTCGACGGGAACCGCCGAAAACTCTCGAGGTTCGCTTTCAGTTGGGTGAGAAGGGAATGTATCTGAAGTGGTCGGTGTGAGAACACCGGGCTCAATAGCACGAGAACATCGAGCGCACCAACCTAAGACCAAAGGAATTACAGAGAGCTGGCGGGGTGCATTGGGGGTAGAGAGGATAGCAGTGGGCGTAGTACGGAAGAGTCGAGTTCTGCAACGTGGACGGATGGGGCCCCTCACTTGATTGAGTTGCCGGCAGCACTTCGCCGTGTTTGGGAACTTCGCCCACAGTTTTGTCCGTCCCCCCTCGGCTTCGGCCAGGTCCCCGTTTTGTTCTCGCTCCAACTGCCATTTGCCTGTCAAACAAAGTAGCGTGGTCGATCTATTACATGGTGGTGGCAGAACAAGAACAAACAGCATGTCGCTCGTAACCGACATAGTGTCATAGACAGAGATATCAACTATCTGTACGTACAAGCCCCCAAGCCGTCCTAGGCACGTCAAGTGTCATGCATTGGAATGTAGGAGGCCCGATACAGCACTTCGGACCTGACGCGCAGGACGCCCACTCCGGATGACCTACTGTTCGTGTCCTTTATTCGAATAACTGAGTTACCTCAAAGGCCAGCTGCTCCTTCACCGAAACAAACGACGCACTACTAGAGCGTTAGAAGTCGTCCAGATTCGATGATACAAATACGCACCTCCAACAATTCAATCTTGTACGTCGTCCAGCAAAGTCTCGCGTGGGGAAAGAACAATGTTGGTGTCTTGGGTGGGGGTTTAGTCGACGAAGGACTCAGTTTGAGCACACACCGCAATAAGCACAACGCGGCCTCTTCGTCCCATGCTCCTATCGCGTGTATGTCCCCGTGCATCTGTACTGAGGAAAGAAGGGTGAAGACGGGGCTTGGAACATCGAAGTCGTTGAACCTGAGGCGGCGGACCGAAGCAGGGGGCGTTAGAGTTGGTAGGGCCGCGTAGTCGCATCGGCAATTCGTTTGCGCTAGAACTTGATGCTTGTATACCTTCTGAAGGACAATAAACCGACTGCCTTCTAGCGTGAGTCAGAAATTTTCAATCTTCGTCGTGTTCGATCCGTCCCGTTGCATGTGTTCAGCCGTTGACGGGGGTAGGTGCAGATGGAGTGGGCAAAGTGAAGGAAGAGTGGTGGTAGGTATGCGTGTGGACGTACAATGGAGACCCCAAAACCCGAAGTGTGCCCGAGAGCATCGTTTGTCGACCCGACAGCCACGAATTGTATGCGCTGCCTAGTGATAATGCGCTAAATTCAGGTTGAAGGTGGGAGCAGGTGGTCGAGTATGAACCCGTTCGGTGACTATATCCGTGGCGAGCAGCGATCCGAGCTTCGTGAGTCTTTTGGAGTTTATATGTTCGTGGCGCTACTTGAGGTGTCTCATCGGACACCATAGGTACATGGTGTTTGCGGCATTGTTGAGGTGTCCGACCAGCCGAAACGTCTTCTTTAGGAGGAGATGCGCTCCATGAACATCTGCGTTATGAACAGGTCAGAGAACAGGCGTTAAGAAATGACATCGGATGGAGTAGCCGACGTTATGGTGGAAGGTTTGCGACAATTATAAATGGAAAATGGAGTGAGCGACACCAAGAAGCCCCATCCACCTATCAGCTCGATTGTCTCTCACAGAAACTATAGGCGAGAACGCTCCCCTGAGCATGTTGGTAAGACGCATCGAAGTAGGTAGCTGTGGCTGAGCGAGGACAAATCTTCGCCGGCACAACATGTCTTTCGAGGTATATCAAAGGGGGGGGGGTCTATAGTAGCGACGCACCGGGGTCCTCTGCGTTTTGAGGGCAGTGTTCCACGTACATCCCGATCGAATAGACTAGGTTGTTATAGACGCGTGTTGGAGGTGCTAGGGAAGAAAGCCGGAGCCCTAGTGGCAGAGGATGGTACATTCGAAGAAGAGCGGAAATAGAGAAGGGAGGGGAGGCTGAATAGGTCAAGGGCAAGCGGGTCGGGTGAGGTGAAGTTTGCACTGCTCCTGGTGGAGGTTGTGGGAGGGAGGAAAGAGGACGATCAGCGAGTCGGTGGTATATAAAATAGCCGCATGACAGCCACGCACTAGTTTGTAAAACTTGT
Source organism: Porogramme epimiltina (assembly GCA_900155495.1). Classification (NCBI taxonomy): domain Eukaryota; kingdom Fungi; phylum Basidiomycota; class Agaricomycetes; order Polyporales; family Polyporaceae; genus Porogramme; species Porogramme epimiltina. The sequence goes on from FTLJ01000349.1 coordinate 61,986, forward strand.
ATGGAGCCGCCGGATCTCGAGAGACCGAGGCGCCAGTTCCACGCTTAGGCTCGAGTGACCCTCTTACGACCTTGATGCCTATCCACAACCTAGATCTACTCGCAGGGTCAAGTGAGCTGTCCGAGAATCTCCTCCTTCCCCTGCAATGTTAGCCGTAAAGCTACTAATACACTCACCGCCGTCCTTCCGCCGCGACGCCGCCTAATGCCGTCGAAAGTTCGACCCCCCTTCTCCTGGCCGTCTTCTAGCAGCACCGGTCGCTGGCACCACTTGGGCGTGGGGATGACAAGAGAAGAACAATGCGTCGTCCACTCCACCGGCGCCCATCCTCCCGCGGACGTTATATCGACTCTGGCCTCATGACCACCATCCTTTTGTGTGACTTCCGTATTTTGCGGGGAGTGGTTTTGCGCACCGCGCCCACCATTTCAGGCCACCCGGTTTGGCGATGTTACCGACCATGCAGGGCTTCCAATCGACGATCGGGTCACCGGTCACAAAGCGCTGTCGCCGAGCTGTCGGAACCAGTTCCTACGTGGTTGGCCAAAGCCGGAGACCTTCTGGTTCGACAAGTTGGGGGTATACAAGGTCTATGCGATAGTCACAGAGGCCCGCCTCGGCCGGTGTCCACCAAACCCAATCTCTCCGCAACTCGGATTGACGGCAGCCGGCCTGAAGGTTCTGTATACATATGCGTCAACAAATGTCCGACGCTCTGGTTAAAGCCCATGCCCCGGTACGACGATGGAGGTCAGTTCCCTCTATCACCCTTCAGGTGGCCCGCTCACCGTCCGGCGTTCCCGTCTAGCCTTTCCATGTCCTGGAATGCGCACAGTCGACAAGCTAACCTGTTGGCATCTTCATTGACCCAGGTTGGCCTATTACTAGTATCCCGCGCCTTCAAGTGGCTCTCGCCTCTTTCGATGGATGCTCTCCTCAGAATGGGTCATGTCTGCGTCCGTCTGGAACTTTTGCCTCTCGTGTTGTTTCTTAGAGGAGATGCTCGGCGCTTGGAGGTCTTCGCGTGCAGCGACCAGAGTGAGTTCTTTGTTATAGCCGTATGTTTCGATTTTTGATCAAGTCCTGTCCAGGAGTTGTTCGTCAACTGTAAGAGGTCAGTGCTCGAACGTCCAGTCTACTCACCTCTGCGTCACAGCGTATTGCGGCACCGTACGTAACACTACCTAGAAAACAGGGCGGCGACAAGTGATCGAAAACGTAGGGTTGGCGTATGCACTCGCCTTTTTTGACATTCCCATAGGGCGGTCTACTAAAGAAAACCTTGGCCATGAATGACATCATGACTTGTGCAGGCCCCTCCAAGGTTCCTGATGTCCTACGAAGATATGCCACTGTGGTCGACCAAGTCACGGAGAGCCGATGGCGGCTAGGGTGGAAAAGTGAACGTTGGCACGCACCAAGCGGGCCAAATCCCCACCTTCTACCCCCTCTACCACCCAAATGACACTCTCTAACGGTTTCTCAAAGTTTCTCTCGGGGCGGCAGGTCTTCCGTAGGTTGTCCGCCGGACTTGCCGGGCGGCCTCCACCCTCAACCCACTAGGATATGTCCAAGAAACTGTTCAGCTTCCTCTGCTCGCACGCACGCCGAGACGGTCTTAGAATGCACGTTGACCATTTTCGCCCAGAACAATTCGGAGGGGATACACGGATATAGGCCGCGCAACATGAATGGTCCACCGCGGGGGACGTGATCGATGCGGGAGGGAGGGCACAAGCCGCCACGCGCGCCTGCGCCAACGACGCCGCGTCCTCGGGTCGTCGCGAAAACTGCCACTGCCTATCTCCGCGCGCCCTTGTTTACCCCCGCTACATCCCAGTACGTATAATTCTCCTGGAGTTATCGGCCAACCTACTCCACACAATAACCCCTTCGGGCCTATCCTCCACCCATAAAGCACCCCAACAAATACTTGCCTAGTGGTTTTGCAGCGGAAATTCCGGCTACACCCCTCTCTCGAATCAAGCGGCTGAGGATTCTGTTCACAAAGAGGCCCAAGGTACGCAGTATATCATATCCAACGGCTTGCAGTTTGTGGAGCGAAATTTTAGTTCCTGAAGGATTTTGTCATCGCATGGGTTGGAAGGTGAGTGTCTACTTTCTCTCCATTGAGGCTTCCTGTTGACCCTGTACGCCCCAAACACTATCCGCCGCTAGTGCCAGGCTCCTGCATCCCACCCAATTTCTTTTCCGCCATGATGCTGCCTGCATGATCTCACCCGGGAGAGGGCTCTGCGCACAAAAAACCGTCTCCGTAGGCCCGCAGCTTGCTACGTTGCTCCCCTAAACCCAAGATCCTCAATTTCATCAACAAAACGGTGCGCTCAACCGATCGTCTTCCCCCGTAGCCGTATTTCGGTCCGGTGCGTGACCTCTTCATCGTCACCCTAGAACCTTCCGTACCTCATCCCCAGCCCTGAGCAAGGTTCTGCCCAGAACACTTCCCTACCTGCCTAGACCCGCCCGCCCCTTAGAGAAGCGTGCACATTTAGGTAGTGACCGTTAGGCGTGAATCCTGAGTTTCCAAATCCCTGAGCAGCTGTATACTCACCTGGTATCGCCGCACTCCCCTAACAGGAATCGCAAATAACTTCCGTTGCGGTACGCCGAATCCTAGACATCCCTATATCTCGTCCTGATTACAGTCTTTCGCGGTTGGTGGCGTGCACGAAAAAACGTGCGCATCAAACAGGATGTCTGCCATCTTCCCTCCCTGTAAAACTCAAGCAACTAGCCCGGGCCGTCTTCATACGACATATTCGGGACACGCCATACGCCTGAAACGCCCCAAGGCATCCATCCGGCGCCGTACAATACCACCCGGAACAGAGCCCGCGACCCTTTCGCCTCGTTCCTCCGCCAATCGTGTCAGCCTCTCGAACCTCTCACCGTTCCCGGAAAAGATCCTTCGGACCTTCGAGAGTCCTCCAATGCGTGAAGGACGGCGCATACATCTCCCGTGCCCCGGGGCTACCCCCGGCAGCCACGATCGGTCCCAACGCGCGGCTGCGGCGGGAACAATGCTGCGTCGGCGCTCCGCAAGTGCGCAAGCCTTCTCGGACGTACCGCGGAGAGTGTGCGGGCAGGTAGGAGATGGGGGCCGGCAACGAGGCGGGGCAGACGGGGCAGTCAAAGCCCGAACAGGCGACGGTGAATGGCGATAGGGACTCGATGTATTCCTCGAGCACGCCGCCTGCTGCCCCCAGGTCGGGCCTGTGCCCCATCGGAAACGCAATACGATGCTGCGTTTAGATTCAGTGCGGACCCCCGCTCCCTCAAACGCTGACCCTGCAAGGATGTTATCTGAGTTCGTAGCTGGCTCACCGGCAAGTGCACGCTCAGTCAGGCGATCAGCATACTGCTTGCACTGTTCACCGCGCAGGGCTGCCTGAGGGTACTCAGGTCTGGTTGAGGGCATGCGTGAAGTGGCGGGGAAGCGACCTCCGTTTACGGAGCTGAGTGCCCTCATCGACGGCCTTCCGTGCCTACCAGCCCGGAGGAGAGTACCTCCCCGCGCCCATGCCTTGGGTGCGCCCCTCCTCTTCGTTGCGAGCTCGCCCGACTCCCCGATCTCCGATCCTGCTCGACGAGAAGTTTGACAGCCTAACGAGGCTACTAATATCTCGAAAAGTATTGGTAGTGGCTCTCTAATATTGCATAGGAGTGTTTGTGGCCCGCGAAGCTCCAGCTTAGCGCAGGTTCCAAGGATGCGGCGTACGAGTCCTCGTCCGGCCGCGCTTCTATCGGTTCTATCTGTCCCATCAGCCCAGCTGTAGCATGTTGACAGGTCGCATACGCAGCGAACCGTATCTTCGCAATCGTCCGACGGTGCTCGCCACCCCCGCGAGGTCGTAATTGACCTCGGCGCTCGGCTAGATATCGCCCAGCAACGACGGACTTCGAACCGAGAGAGCCGCCACCTGGTATCATTCATTTGAACCACACTCATTACCGCGTGTTTTCCGTGAGATCGAGACGTGCGTCCACATAGCGCGCGCCGATGAGGCAGTCGTTAGAAATAACTCCACGCTCGTCACACCAGGGTCTCGACTCGATCATCCCTCCGCGCATATGGACGCTGGTCCTTCTTGCTCCTCCATTTTGGGAGGGTGATTCTCTTTGGAGAGGCCCTGTACGTCTTAACTCAGCCCGGGAACGACGAACACTAGGGCGCGACTCAACCTAATGCACAAGGGTCCGACACACAGCGCTTCAGCACGATCGCATAACATCGTATCGCGAGGTGCCGTATTCCCTAAAGGGTTCCCGCGACAGCGCAAATGAGCGACGCATTCATCACCTTGAGGCTGATAATGGACACGTGGGACCACAGATCACAATGCAAATATTGGGTTTGGCGACTTACCTCTAATGTCACAGCCTAGGACGCTTCACGTCCATAGACCATCGGACAGGCAACAGGTTGCCTCCTGTCTGTGTGAGGCCACCCCGACACAACTTGTATTTGCGACTCGACATTTTATAGTCCAGTGAGCCCTGGTTCTTGACATAGTGTGCTGTGTTCGGTTCGTGCTTGCTCAGCAAGCATGTAATTGGAGTACTTCACAAAGGTAGGATAGAGAAGATTGCGTGGGCGGAGGCTCGCGCACCTCCATATGCTTTGTGACAACGCTAGGAACAAGTTTACGGGTCAGTCTAGTCCCTGCAGTGTGATGCTTGCTGGATATCATGGTGGACGTTCAATACAACCGAATTAGGTGTGGTATGCTTCCAAACGGTACACTCATCAGTCTCATGCAGTCTTTAGCTCGCCGTGGAAGAGGGAGTAAACATCGTCATTACATTCGTTGGGTCGTTGCACAGCAACCTTCTCTGTAGCCAGTCATATGCATCCGGAAAGCCCTAAGGGTAGTTCGCGACGACGTGGCGGAAATCTACGCCGCCTGTGTTTTCAATCCCAGGATGCTCTCCCTGGCCCCGACCATGCTCGGTGCACGGTTGACAAATTTCCGGAAGACGCTCCATGATCAGATGGTGCACTTCTATCTGTCTAAAGTGTCCGTTAGCCTCGCTGATGCGTTCATACTAATCGACACTTACACTCCGACGCAATCTTCTTCGCAGTTATGCTCGCCCGCCGGATGATATTTGCTGAGCCTGCAGCGCGTTTGGTTGCAGTCAACCTGCGAGCATCGTGAGTCTAGCACCTGTGAGTGGAATGGAGGCGAAAGAACTTACACGGTGCCTGCCAGTGTTTTCGCGCCATCCACACAGCCATTCGTTGTATGTGACAAGGCTATAACACATGGTCGCGCGTATGCGAGGGTGGGTGAGCGTATGAGGTAGGGAGGAGCACTGGGATGCTGCTCCGCCCTCGCCTCCAAGTTCTTGTATTTATACTAACAGTCCATTATAGCCGACCGCCATTTTAGTATGAGTGCAGGCAGCCTGATTTCTCAACTCTCCCCCGCTTGTCTAACCATGGCTGCGATCTGCATATGTACCATATTTGGTTGAGCACTGTGTCCGCGGATCGAGCTACAGAGGGAACATCCTCACCATTCTGACCAGTGGTTGTGACCGATGTCGGCGCTGTGTGCCAAACCTTGAAGAAATGCACGTTCTACTGGCAGCTCGGGCTTTCTGCCGATGAATATGCCTCGGATTCTCCCTGGCGACGCGGTGTCTGACTTAAGTTCCGTGTGCAGGTGGGCTCGAAGGTTCAATATGTGTTGAGTTTGGCAGGCGGAATACCACTCCAATAGAGAGTTTACGCAAGTTCCCTCGTGTGCATGTGAGCGGCAGCTGCGTGGCCTCGACTCGGAGTCCGAATCGAGGTTGAGGGTAACGGTGGTGGGTTGAAGGAAGCATGCTGACAACGCATGCCTACGGAGGGTAGTCGCTTACGTAAACGACACTTGGGTAGTGTTTTCCCTTGTCTTTTGGCGTCTCGTGCAGCACACTATCCCGGCTCCTCCTGGCTATTCAACATTCCAACAACGCTTAGATACTTGTCTTCTCCTCTCAAACGTATTTTCATATCGCCTACGAATAGAAAACCGCCTCGTCTTTACCTCCTCAAGCTACGCAATACCTCAAGCCTCCATGTCCTGGATCCCTTCTTGGCGGCATCTTGAACGATGTCTGCGACCGGGTTGAAAGGGAGCGACTTGCTGTCAAAGGTGTAGGGTTGTTTATAAGAGAGTAGTCAAAGATGATTTGTGTTCGTTGAAGAGGTACGTTCATGGATGCCCTCTCCTATTCCCTCCTACACGATGAATCCATTTCAGTAGTGGCCCAAGCATACAAATAGGTGTATATGGTGCTTTCGCCGATCCCCCCAAACACGAAGAACTAGGAGCTCTAATTAGCCGGATCATATGCATACCCTCCTCAGACCATACCATTGGTGATATCGATTTGTGGTTGGGCGACCGTCAGCGGACGTGACGAAACACCTGTGGGTGAGTTCTTTAGATTCAAGGCTCTTATTAGTCATTCAGAATACATCCTACGCTTCACGTCACTATAAATCCTCATTTAATTCATTATGGACTTATTTGTCGTCCTATGGGCCCATCGCTCGCATGTCTGACCGACATTTGGATTCAGGGACAGTGACCGCGTTTGCCTAGGCGTGCATTGTGCGGCCGCATCTACCCAAGACCATCCCTACAAGAAGTGCACAGAAACCTCCATTCACACTATGCACCTTTATTATCTTACGTGGCCGGGTTTTCCACGCGCTCTCCGTCGTCGTCGTAGCCCGTCGAACCCTTCGATGACGTGAAGATCCTACTTGGCCACCCTTCCACAGCGTCAACCTGGCGCTGGATTTCCATGCGCTCTTTCCGGGAATGGTAGCGCGAGACCTTCAAGTTGTCCCCGAAGCGCGATATGCAACAGGGCTCCGCGCTTGGGAAGCGCCCTCGGTCGGGATTGTCGGCTCTGTCCCGCCCGATCGCTTTCAGGCTCCAGCATATATTCCCTAGAACTCGGTCATACTCCGCTTAGTGCTGCCCCATCTCCCATCCCCCCTCCACACTTAATCCTCTGTGTACCTTTCAGAGGCAAGATGTCTGATAAACAAGGGCTCACTGTCGCCAAGGCCGGGGTTCGTTCCTTTCACTACGCCGTCTACTCTCTTTCGCTAATGCATTCATGCTTCAGCTCGTTGCTCTCATTGTCGAGTCCCTCTTCTTCGGAACATTTACCATCCTCTACGTGATCTCGTCGTGGATCCTGCTCGGCATCCCCAGGCCTCAACGTCAAACGTTCCTCAAAACTGCCCTGTTTCTCTCGTCCACCCTCATTTGGTCGCTCTCTTTGGGGGTGAGGCCTTTTAACCTCTGTATCTGGTACTCCCTTGACTAAGCCTCTGGCGAACACTGTTGTAGCATCTAGCATTAGATGCACAGAGAGCCACGATTGCCTTCGTGGACAATGCTGGAACACCGAATGGTGCATTTGTCTTCCTATCTAGTCTGAATCACCCTACACACGTTGCAAAGAACGTTATTTTCATCACTACGACAATTATTGGCGACGTATTCGTGGTGCGTTCCCGTTCTCTCAGCCCGGGAGGCTCCATAGAGTACCATTGATGGCCTTCCTCAGACTTATCGACTATGGATTGTCTGGAATCGGACTTGGTGGATTCCTGCGCTTCCCATGATCCTGATCGTAGGCACTATAGGTTCGTTCTTTTTTGACGGTGTTGGTTCTTCGCTATCTAACCTTTGCGCCTATAGTCGGGGGTTACGCTACCTGCTACGGGCTCACTCACACCTCCACGTCCAGCAGTATTCAGTCTTGGATACTATCTTTTCTCTCACTATCAGTGACTGTAAACGTCGTCTGCACAGGTGTGTCCCTTCTCCTCCCCTGTACACCACCGTATTCCCACTTCCCCGCTCGGACTGTCGGCGTCGGTCGGTCCCGCTCGCGTGAGGCGCCGCGGGCGGGATTGATCGTCCCTAAGTAACCCTTCCCCCTCCCTCCCTCCACTTAGCGTCTCCAATCCGCCGCCTTATCTACCTCCGCGCGCCTGAACCCACGCTCACGCTCCGCCTCTCCCCACAGTTCTCATCGCGGCGCGTATCTTCCGCTCGAGCCGCCGCGCGCGTGCCGGTTCCATGACAGTTGGCGCGGCGCAGGCGCAGTGGGACGCCTTGGAGGCGCTCGTGCAGTCTGCGGCTCTCTATTCTGCAGCGCTCGTCGCGCTGCTCGCAGTTTACGTCCGGGGTTCGAACGCGCAATACGTCTGCCTTGACCTCCTCCAGCCGCTCGTGGTATGTCTTCCATTCCGATCAACTCGACCCGTCCCCTTCCCTCTCGTTCTAGCGTGGCGGCTCGCGATGCTAACTCCGCTTCATTCGCACATTCAGGGTGTAACTTTCACTTCGATCGTCATCCGTGTCGGAGTCGGGCACTCGCTTGACAGCCCAGTGGGCGCCGAGGCCGAGCCTTCGCGCCGCACAGCGCGCTTGAGCACGGGCGGCACCGAGTTCCCACCATTCCGCCCCGTTGCTATCAATGTATCCGTGGGCCGTGCGCATGGTGGCCCGAGTGTCGACTCACTGGACCGCAAGGACGAAATGGACAGCGACCAGGGCAAGGGCGACGCTTGATGCGCAGCAAACACTTCCGTAGCGCCCATCGGTGACGTCATCGCCAAGGCGCAATTTCCGGCTTCGAAATACTTGCTGTCTTTGCACCTCCTAGTGAAAATCTAGATATCGCCATTGTAACAGTTGCACTCTATCCGACAGTACTTATATCTGCTTCATTGGCCTTGTAAATCAATAGCACGTTCTTTACCCCTGTCCTCAAGGCTTTGGTCCGAAAGCACCGACTGTGCTCACCGTTTAAAATATTGGCAATTGCATCGTAATCGACGCTAGAAAGTTGACGATTACAACGCGGGTCGCAACTGACTGTCGCGAAGGGGCATGTCCGTCTTTCCAACATGGTTACACTTCGGTCAAAATAACTCTACATGAGCTATGAGATAATGTGGCATGACTCCAGAATAAGTTGCTCCGCGCGCGCCGAGCGCGGTTTAACATCGTACGGGTATACATTGGCGTGCCTGCCCGCAAAGGTGGATTTAATGTGTAGAATGGTGAGCTTAAAATAGCGACACTCACGAGATCACTCCCATAGCTTCAGTGCGCTTGCTTTCTAGTTTCCTAGGCGCCCCTTGTTCATCCATGGGAGGACGGATTTCAAACGCGTGCAGTATAGATGCAGCTAAGATGAAGAGGGAAGCTTCTGCAAAATGTCTACCGGGGCAGATCCTGCGGTAGATACGTCAGTTGACTGGGGTCGTAGCACTAAGAGGAGACAATCCCCCTCACCGTCTTCCGAACCCGAACACAAAGTCCGTCGGATCTCCTTTGCTGACATCGAGGCGCCCGTTCTCGTCGAGGAACCGCTCCGGCACGAAGCTATCTGGATCAGGGAAGACCTCTGGATCGCGAGCCAGACCCCTAGTACACGAAACCTTATGGTCAGAAACCCCCGAGCGTAGAAGTGTAGACTAACGTTACCAACTTACCAGACATTCGCCGTCACAATCGTACCTGCCGGTATGTACCAACCGTTATATTCGTCGTCAGCGACAGCACGGTGGGGCACCCCAATCGGCGTGACTGGGTGCCAACGCAGGACCTCCTTGAGAAGTGCGCTGAGATACGGGAGAGAACTCCGGTCCTCAAACTCAGGCAGGCGTTCGCTGCCAACAACACGGTCGAGCTCTTCTTGTGCCTTCCTTTGGGCCTCTGGATGCATTGCCATGGCTAGGAAGAAGGCCTGCATCGCATTATAGGACTACGAAGAGAAGGAAGTTAGGAAGGTTAGCTTCACGCAGGATCTTGGAATGAGAGGTCTCACCGTATCCGCACCAGCTGAATCACGCATATGTAGCTCTTCGTCAGACCGGGTCATGTCTAAATATGCGACTCAGCGACGCACCTGCATAAATCATTATTGCTAAGTTTTTGATGAAAACCTCTAGGTCGGGCTCCCCTCCGCCTTTCAGGTCGAACGAACCAGAATCGTCAAGGAGGCGTGAAACGAACGAGTCCAGACCGACACCTGTGTGCTACAGAAGATGTGTTCATCAACAGCGTTCAGGACTGGCAGAAGCCGGGAAGCTCACAATTGCATCGACAGAGGCCGAGAAAAGCTTATTGAGAGTACTCTGGAAGAAGACCTTCGCGTCGGCGGCCCACTGCTTGAAACCGCCCCCCGGCACCCACGAGGGAAGGTAGCGGAGCGCAGGGATGACTTCAACAGGAAAATTGCCGGGGACGGATATCGCTTCTCCCACCACCCCGATCTCTTCGATCATGTGGAAATATTCATCGTTTTCTTCTTCCAGCTCGATACCGTACGCAACGCGCATGAGGGAAGACGCGAAAGAGCTATGATACGAATAATTATGTCAATAGAAAGGCCATAAAAAGCTCACTGCAGACCTACAACTTAACGTGCCCTGCTACATCCTTAGGTGCCTGAAGCAACGATGAGAGAAGTCTTCGAGCAGTGGCCAACTGGATCGGCTCATATTGCGAGATCGCCTCAGAATTGAACGACTGATGGAATACGCGACGGTAGAGGCGCCATTTGTTTCCGTAACTCTCTAGGACGAACAAGCGGTTTTGTCCGGTTCTTGCAGACGGTGAGACATGCAAACTAATTCCAGAGCCGAAATAGACGCACAATTCCCCCATAATGGACGTTGGCCGATCGGAATAGTTAGCTGATCTCTTGTCAAGAAGATCGCGCGCAGCCTTGTAAGATCCCAAAATGAGCATGGGTTGCCCCAGGGCATCCAAGTACACCACATCGCCTATCGACATCGAGTTGCTGTAAGTAAAAGTACAATGCATAACATCGAAGGTTGACCTACCGAACTTCTTGGTGAGCTCGTAGAATTCAGATCCGAGGTGCTTCCGAGGCATATCGAGGACGTTGCCGATGAGAGGAAGTGGGGAGGGCCCAGGAGGGAGGTGTAGGCGTTTTCGACGTGTTTTCGACTCCCTAAACAGAATTAAGACAAACAGTGTCACCACAGCATACATCCACTGCGGGTGTTCGGAGAGCATGGCGAAGGTGGGTATGAGGGAGGAGCCTTCTGCCTCCGCCCATCGATAACATTGGCCATTTATATGTCGCATGCCCGATGGAAATACGACGCTGTTGACGAGCCTGCGATTAGGTGAGAATGTTCAGGCGGCCTCGGGGTTTACGTTTGACGGGCGGGCTGCGTGGGCGAACCCGCTTGGCGAGGGCGGGCTCGACTCTTCTTGAATGAAGTCCGGTGCTTCTGGGGGTGATCTAGCCGAGATCATAGGGGAGGTATAGGGGTCATGGGCGAGAGAACTCTATAGGTTGGGTGTCACTTACTCCGTAACTTAGAATCTCGTATGCTTTGAATGCGCAACAGCCGTCATGACGGAATGGTCGAGTGAACACTGAGTTTGCTGACACGACCGGGTACATGTCAACGGTTTCTTCAGGGGCTATATCAATCAGAATCAGTACCTCGACCCGGTGCTGTCGTCGCGAACCCGTATGAAAAACGGCACCGAGGTAGAAGAAGACTCACGTAATTCCCGCCCGAGATCCAAGCACCATCAACCTCGGCCCAAACTGTGGTAACAGTTGTACCGAGAGATGACGGGTTTCGCCGACCCCATAGTTCACGTTCATGACGCTGCGAAAGGGGGCTTTTGGCTCTGATGGGACGCTAGGAACAGGAAAACGAGTTTTCAGAAATTGCCTGGGGGAGAACAGATATGAGATCGCCGGAAATGATATCGCTTCGGCCACGCTGAAAGCCAGCCATTTCAAGTCCGACGCAACCCCACCGTTGTCGGCATATACCGCCCGAGTCGGACCTGTGCTTATAACGACCGTTGGGGTGGCGAGGATTCAGATTTTTTCAATTCCAAGCGACTCATGCAAAAGGCTAAAATGCTGACCCATGTGAATGGCGCATGTCAGCCACTGAACGTTATCGCCGTTCATGTGGCGCAAAGGTCGAATGGAATCTTCCACTCTTGCTGTGTCGGCGGCGAGCGCTGTTTACAAGATGAGAGGGAAAAAGAGCCTTCGGAATTCGACGGCCCACATTGGTCCACCATATAGTTTGGTGCTTGCAACATTGCCTGACCTTGACGTCAATGCCAAAATGTCCGCCACGACCAGTTTGAGAAACCGACACAGCGACCTACCGCTGTTCGCGGCTGGCCGCCACGTTGCGCCCAACGTCGTGCACACAGCCCGCACACGTCGAGCCCACGATCTTTGAGCGACATCGATATCTGAAGATTAAGTTACTCGTACACACGATACCTGTCCAAACTCGGCCCATCTCAGCTCTACTGCCATATCCTACAGGGGCCGCAAGAGCGCGCAAACGGTCCACCAGCACGGTGGCCAACCTGTCACACGACACCCTCATAGGCAGGAGGCGCCCCACGTCCGGCCAGTATCATGTCGTCCAGGATCTCGTCGTGCTCCGTCCGCTTGTAAGTCCGGATCGTTTCGCCGAACTCCGAGATGTCGTATATCCTGAACCGGCGGTCGAAGCCGATCTTGCCATACCCCGAATACGAGCTGTAGCGAGACGTACGGTCAGTGCGACGCGAGCGCGATCGAGAGACACGCTCCGACTCACCCGCCTCCACCGAAGCAGAGCCAGACGCCTTTCACGCGCCGACAGTTCTCCGTGACTGGGAAGAAGGTCAATGGTCAATGTGGGATATTGAGGCGTAAAATCACATGGGGACACTCACCATGACAATGACCATTGGCGACTACCTTGACCTCCGTCGCAGTCCCGCCCGCGCGGTGATCACTTTCGAGCGCCTGAAGCAAAGCCTTGTGGAAGAATCCCGCCTGTTGCTTCGCAGCGCCATTTTCCTCCAAGTCATGAACGCCGACGTCAAGGCGTTTCCCCGTGAGCGGGTTAACGTCAGCAGCTGCATAGCTCTCTTCCCTGTGGTTTGCGAAGCAGCTCCTTGTTAGCGAGCGGAAAGGACACACAACCGATGACGGGGCACTTACATGGGAATATGGAAGAACATCAAAGCATTGGGCTTCGCTAGGCGCTTGGAGCCGGGGAGAACCTGTCCATCCTGGCGTTCCCATATCCCGCCGAGGTCCTTGGCTCCGTCTGGAGTGAAGGGGCGCTCGATAGCACCAATTGACGCTTTGTCTAAGGTTAGAGGCCGGTCGGTACATGAGTCATAGGAACAACGTACAGGATTCTTGGAGGAACCAATCGATTTGATCCTGGCGCAGGTAGTCGTAAGAACTGGGGTGGAAGAACCCAAGCCAGTCCCACGCGCCAGACGCATACGCCCCCGAATCAAGGAAGTACATTGTGAGGAGATGAGTCATGGAGCTGTTGACAAGGCGGTTAGCGACGCTCAAAGGCCTACAAGTGGTGGCATGTACTCACGAATCAGCACTCTTGACCTTCAGCACGTAGTTGCCCACCCCATGGACATCTTTCGGCCCCCGCTCGACCATGCTATACGGCAGTCCGCGCATGTACTTGATCTGAGCCTCTCTGGACATCCCGTCCTCGTCATCGTGGTTTCCAAACACCGCCGCCCACGGGATCCCACGATCGGTGACTGCCTTCGCGAACTTTGACAGGACCGACCGCCCATCCCACGAGGTGCCCTGGCCATTCAGTTGGTCCCCGGTGAACACGATGAAGTCGGGCTTCTCCACATCGAGCATCCTCCCCAGCAGGGATGTCGTGAGGTTGTCGGAACCAATGCAAGAAGTGGTCGTGTCCCTACAGGACCCGGCGGTAACGGAATAGTGGAGGTCCGCTATTTGCATTATCTTGAACCTTCCGTCGCGCGAGAAGTGGAGGGGAGGGGCGCGTGGTGGGGCTAGGATGGACGTGCATACATTGACATCTTGCAGCGAAGGAGAAGCGCACATACTCACGTTTAATGCCCTTTCGGTACGTCAGCCAGACCGCTTCAGCCTTGCTATCTCCATCGAACGTTGCCTTTTCCGTCTTTTCGAAGCCATACCACGGCTGGTCGGACCCAAACAGAACATCTAGCTCCGTCACAATGTCGTTCTTGCGCTCTGCATCCGTCATCTCGCGCCATGTCTTATCAGCCTTGTACCACAAAAAGCGCTTCTCGCCGCGGGGGTTGACGGGGTGTTCGACTTTGTGCCATCCATCGCCGAGAGGTTGTGGGGATTCCTTCTCCGGAAGGATGCGCAATTCTGTAATGAGGGGTATGTCGTGCCTGCGTGTGCGGCGGTAGTACACGTTCTTTGTGGAATGACTTCGATTAAAGATCGACGGGATGCCGTAAGAGCGGGCGATGGGGAACTCACCAAGTTCTTCATGCTCACTTGATACTTCAGATTGGGCTCTACACGCACCCACTTGCCCTTGCGCGCATCGTCCTCCTTCGTCGACGATGGGTAGCAAAAGTCCGCGGCGACTGAGGGCACGAACCACGGGTCGATCATGCATTCCGTAATGTGCACCTCGGAGACTACAGACACACACGGTCAGAACCTTCGCCTTCCCCCCCATACCCGCACTCTCGAGTGTCAATGTTGAACTGAGGCAAGAACTCACGTCCGGTATCATGTTGCATTAGCGGGTCCCAGACGTCCAGCGGCAGGCTCGCCGTGTCTATCGTCTCCGCGCCCGTCGACACATTCCACCAATCCACCCCGGCGGGCACAGTTCCGACAGTTCCGCCGCTGTTTGAAGTGGTCGTTTCAAGCGTACTTGCGGGCGACTGCCCTATCAGGCCGTCGGTGACGATATCCCAAGACTGCCATCCGAGCTTCTGTATGCTTCCTGGCCCGGGAGTCGGTTGGTAAAGGACGAAGATGAATGTGAGAAGGCATGAGAAGGCGATGATGGATGCAGTGGGCACGAAGATGGACCGAAGGAAGCGGACAAAGCGGAATAACGAGAGGGCCATGATAGACGACTTGCTCCCGTTCAGGATATCGGTCGAGTATGCAGCATGAGGGTGTTTGGCGGGGAATGAAGGTGGTAGCAAACACGAGAGCGGGCTCGGTGCGGTGCTCGACCGGTGTGTCTCGATCACGTGATCAACATCAACCCCCCGCCACGTACAGTCTCCCGAGTTCCGACCAAGGTCGAGAGATTCAGCGTCACGAAAGCGTCATATCATTTCATGTGCGTGTTGCATATTTAATTAACGACAGTAATGGACTACAGCAGGTGTGCGACCACGCCTACTCCGCCAGCTCCAGGTCCCCATCCTCTTCATCATCAAGGGGTATGAACCGCCTGCCCTCGTCACGCTGTGGGTGAGGGCGGAATGAGCACTCCACGATTAATGAGGATAGGGCAAGCAAGCACTCACCACGACGTGTCCCGATAGTAACGCGCGTCTGTCTTTCAAGCTCATCGGCCTCCCAACACTGACCGACGTCACACCCTCTGGCGACTGCATGTCACCGCTTGAGCCCGCAAGGGGGAGATGTGATGGAGGCGCCTCCGTGGGTCCACAAGCACAGCCTTCTGGCGAAGTCGAAGGAGCCTGGGTCCGAGACGAGACAGCCCGAAGAGAAGCTTGCGTGAAGGCATCCGATTCAGGGGACGATGTGAGGTGCGCCCGAAGACCAGCAGGTTGACCGTTTGGGGACTGCGGCAGGGCCGTGGGTTTACTTGTCATAACCGCAGACCGAGAGGCCGAATAGGGCGTAGACAAGCCACCAGCAGGTGAAGGCAAGGTGTGATCCGCGGGGTCTGAAGCCAGCTCGTTGCGGGCACGGTTACGCTTAGAGAAAGTACGACCCAGAGTCGAAGCAGGTGAAGAGGTGACGGCTGCGGCTTGCAAAGATGCTGGGCTCGGCAGGCGTTGGCGGGTTGGAGAGGTATAGCTGCCTGCGGACCCACCATCGGGCTGGATAGAAGCAGAGATGCTAGGGACTGACGAGAACGAGCATCTTGCGCGGTGTAGTTGTTTGCTTAAAGAATCCCTAGGTCTAGTTTTGGTCAGGAGACGCGGCGTTGACACAAAGGGGGGCGCTTCGGATGACGCAAACGTTGTCGGGCTGCGGGGAGTTGATACCGGGAGTCGCCGGGCTCCAGAAGGTGTTTCGAGGGTGTGAGAAGGAAGAGATGTAAGAACCAACCCAGTCAAAGTGTCTTGCATCTCATCCACACGACGCTTTTTCCTAGCAGAGCCTGTTGAGAGCTCATCGGGAATGTGGGCAGACGCTTGGACACAGGGGCAACGAGACCGCTGAGAGAGACAGGAGACGTCGCAGGTTTTGAGGTGCTGGCGCAGTTCCAAGAGCGACTTCTCGACATTGTTGCGAGCGTTTTCAATGTGGACAGGGACTGATTGCAACAGGGGGAGAAGAGGTATGAGCGCTGCGAGAATCTGGGTTTGTTGATCTTGGATGCTTTGAAGGATCTGAGCTTGCGTGTGGTTGTACTGGCGACGTACCATGTGGCGATATCAGTCGACGAACGCATATCAAGCACAATGCGTACCAGATTGATAGAGTCCACTTTCTTATCCAATGTTTCTAGCCGACTAGACAGACTTGCCACATCTTTTGATATTATGAACACCTCGGGGCTCTGAGCCGGTTGTCCTATAGTTTTCTGGAGTTCTGTTTGACACCGGTTGACTGAGATATATGATCTATCAATCAGTGAAGCCCACAGCATTGTGACCGACTGGGCACGCACCGAGACTAATCATGCGCTCCACGACCACTTCATGTTCCTCCTGGTACAGTTTCTGGACTGTGATCAGCTCACGCTTCGTATTATCCAGGCCATTCGTCAACCGATCAACGCGTTCTGTGAACTTCTCTAAATGGACTTGAGTATCGTGCAGCAGTATCCTTGTCGAGGTTGCGGCCTTATCGTGAGGTCCCGCTGCAGGTATATGCGTCGTGTTCGTCGCTGGGCCGTTGGCAGGGCTTGAGGAAAGTAAGCGCGAAGAGGCATGCTTGTTCAAGAGGTGGCCCCAAAGACCGGCGGTTGAATGGCGCTGTCTACCGTGTGCACGAGTAGCGAAAGGGGCAGCGGTGCTTGTTTCCATGGGTGTGCAGGGCCAGTGCGGCAAGATGGACGACTAGTAGTCAGGATGTTGACAGAAGGGTGTTGTCACTGTTGTGGCACTTGCGGATAAACAGGACCTTCTGTGCGTGCGTTGTGCTCCATGATTATTTAAGAAGTGAAATTAGATAACAAGTCTCTGTTAGTATATCGGTTAGTACACGCGCCTGTCATGTCACCTGACCGCGCGAAAGCGGGGTTCGACTCCCCGACAGAGAGTATATTTTTCTATTTTTTTTTCTTGATCCTCTGTCCTCAAATAATTACAGAACATAGGGTTTTTACCACTCTGATCGTACATATCCGGAGAACACATAAGTTACAATATAAGAAGAGCTACTATGTCCTACAGCGGTAACAATCGGGGGAGCTGAAAATGTCATCCTACGCTTTACTTCCTGCAGATTCTGCTGCCTGGAGCGTCCAGGACTGGATATCATCAGATGGCATCTGCTCCCATCTCGACAGAACCTGACGGGTACATCAAATGAGTATCTGTCTTCGTAGCGCCTTGAGACAAGCTGACCTTATTGAGCGTCTCGAGCAATCTCAGGGCCTCTCTATCCGTGTCTTCTACGGCCTGCACGTTCCGGTCCATCTCAGATTGGAGTTCAGAGTTCTCTTCTGTAAGCTGAGATACGTGTGATCAGCGGCCTCAAGGATGACACGCGGCCAACACGCCACATACCTGAGCGAGCTCGGCCCGAAGGCGGTCGCGTTCCTTCTCGAGCACCGGGACCGTTCGTGCCCTGACTGCTGCTCTGGGCTGAAGGTCCTCTCTCCACACGTCTCTGCCCTCATAGCTGGCTTGCTTCCGAGCGCGAGCTGCTGTGACGACGGCATGCAGGTTGTCAAGGTTGTCTTTAACGTTGTACTTTCTGAACAGCTCTTCACAATTATCCTGCGCGGAACAAGGCATGTGGGCGAGCATGCTACGTACAGCTCGGAAACAAGCTCACAGTTATGGACGACTCAAGTCGACTGGAAATAAGGTTGAAGATGGTGGCGGCGTTCTCGGGCTGCTCATCGCACCACAAGGAGAAACACTCCGCGAAGTCCTCGTAACTGCACAAAAGGGACGGTCAGACCACAATACGTGCGTCAGCCCACAGACACTCACGTCCACTTGTGTGCAGAGCGTTGTATGGCAAGCTGGAGGGCGGAGTGGAAGTACGTCCATCGCTTGCTGCCTGGCTGGGTGGCGGACGCGGTCGAGGCCATGTTGAAAGCAACGCGGTGGCGGAGTGTGAAACACGTGCACGCGTTGTGCGCGCGTTCGTGGTTGTGGCGGAGGCGCGCGCCTAATTTCCCGCCTGAACTCCCAGTTGGCCGCCCATGTTGGAGTAGTAGCGCTCGGCGCTGTCCACCATCGTCCCGAACCAGGCGTCCTGATAGGGCACGATGAACGCAGACTCTTGCGTGGGTGGTGGTCTCACCCTCTACTCTCCCCGGCATCTGAGTTCAAAACACCCTCATGCCGGATGCGAAAGTTCCCACTCCCTCTTGTATCCGATGTAGACGTGAGTGGGTCCACCGCAGGAACTCTTTCTCGAACGGCGGTTGCCTCGCGCTAACAACACTGAGCAGGCCTGTCCTCTGATCCTGTGGCGTCCAAAACCGTCTACAATACCCCGTTATTCCCGCTATCCTGCCAGAACCAGGGCCTTGGTTGCGCTGGCTGGCCAGTTATTCAAAATACTCTCCTGCTTCTGATCTGTGTCGGGTCAGATCCATAAAATTCTCCGCACATTTCACTATTCACCGATCATCAATCTGTCCCCAGGAACTCCCTAACCGTCTGACCGTGGCGTGAGCTCTGCCCGATTTCGATAGCCCTCGTGGCACAGTAAGGCGGCGGAAAGTCCAGCCCGCCACGGCGTGCCCTATTTATTCTCCTCCCATTCGAGGGTGAGATCTCGACCAATACGCCTGCCACATTGGATCAGTCTTCCTCTGCTTCTCCACCTGCTTGCTCGGTCTGCCTTTACCCCGTTCGCTGAATCATCTCTTTGCGACAGATCTTCCACATGAAGTCCGACTCAGGCCTTGTTTCCACAGTATATTGTGCAAAGCGCCCCCACAAGGACCTTCTTCCTTTTTTTCTTTAGGAGCCGACGCCACTGCTTTTCGGTATTGGCCTTATTGCCTGGTTCGTGTGTACCACAGCCTCACACGAGGCCGAAAACCCCCTACCTCTGTCGAAACCTCACAGATACCGTGGTATATAAGGATTGGAGCTGAGTTGCATCCTTCTCATCCCTCTCCTACGCACCATTCAGCTTTATTAGACACTTATACGCCTCTCACCACTGCTTCGTCGCCGTTATCAACAAGCGCAAGACCCTTCAAAGCGCCCCGCGGAATTCTATCACCTGAGGCCAACGTGCCACCCACATCTACATCCAGACCACTATGCACCACGCCCCAAGGTTTTCCTCGTACGGCATTGCGGCCTCGCTCCCAAGTAGAAGAGGCTCTACAGAAAGCTCGTGCGGCAACTCGTTGGGACAAGACTCCGCCAGCCTCGGGGGCCGCTCGGATTCAACATGCTTCACAACCCCCCCTACCTCGTTGAAGACTATGGCGGATAATGCGGTGAGCCTCTGCCCCGCCCAGGGTTCCACCTACCCCCGGTTTCACATGAAAGTCTCCATGGAACGTGCCGACCAGGAGTTCACCCTGCAGACCGCGGATATAAATCAGTCTCCCACGACGTTGGGTGCTGTTCTCCATACGTACTGCGATACTATCGAATCCATCGAACTTGATGCCACTGCGCTTCCAGATCCGACCACTTCGATGCCCGACGCCCTTCGTCTTCCATTCGCACCACGAATAATCGCAACGCAGTACCCTCCAGGCGGTGTACAGTCAGTCGCTCCCCCCATTTTCACCTCCCTCCGAAGCCTCAGTGTGACAAGCAGTCGAGCATTTTCACCCCGGGACCTCCTCGAGTTCCTCCACTTCTGCCCTGCGTTGCGCTTCCTAACCATTCTCAACACCCGACGCTTTGTGGCGTGCCTCCCAGAAGACTTGAGCGACATCCCGCCACCAAACCTACCATATATTCAGAGCATCGCCCTTGACGGTCTTCTTTCACAGCCCTGCAGCGCCTTCCTCGACAAGCTCAGCCCATCACTCAGGGATACAACGGCGCTCAAGGCACACTTCTACGACCCCGGTGTACCAGTCTTGCAGCACGGTCCGGCACTCCAGACGGTGCTTCGCACAATAACGCACGCCCACCTGACTTATATGTCCTTCAACTCACCAGCTGGGAATGCCCTCCCCTATACGCATCCGCTCTCAGAAGGTACTCACGAAGAAGGTGGAAGCATCCAGGAAGAAGGGCCACCCCAGCCTCCCGTGCAATTGCATCATCACTTCTCGTTCGAAGATCCCGCCGCCCGCGTTCAACTTCACTGGCACTGGTCGACCCCACACGGCGACCCGTCGCGGCCTCCGGACCTCGCACACATCGGTCTCGCCTCCCCAGCACTGGCCCACGTACACACCGTTTCCCTATCCCTCATCAACTCCTACCCCACCCTCGACGACCTCTTCCCCATCCTCCAGTCTTTCCGCGCGCTCAAGCGCGTCGAGGTGCTCGCCACGGCACAAGCTCAGCCCGCCCTCTCTCCGACCTCACCCGCGGCGCAGGAGCTCGCCCCCACCACGCGCCACCACGTGTTCGCGCTCCGCACTGCAGCGCTCTTGCGCCGCGCAACAGACGTGCCTGCGCTCTTTGCGCGCGAGCTTGCGCGCGAGTGCGCGCGGTGGCGCGGGCCGAGCCCCCACGATGCCCAAGGGCCGCCCTCACTGCAAGCGCTCCGCACAAGCCGCGCGCAACGCATCCGCGGGAGAGCGCTGTGGGCGCTGATGGGGAGCAGCCTCGCGCTCGTCCCTTGACTCCTCGGGAGTCGGGAGCAGAGGCCATCGGCGGCGCGACGCTCGATCCTCGGGTGCCGCCTGGTGGCATCGCGTGGGCGGCGGGATCCTGGTGGGCTTTGGCGGTGCACGGACTTCGGCAGAGGCGGGATAACGTCTTGGGGTGTCTGAGATGCTTGATCATGCGATAGGGGGTGGCGAGGCTTCTGTGGGCGTGGATGTGGGCGGGCGCGCGGACGTTTACGCTCGAAGAGGAAGGAGGGCAGACTTGGCAATTTCCTGTTTGGCAAAGGAGTCTGGGCGTGCCGCTCGGAGATCTTAGTTTCTCGCTACTTGTTCGTTAAGTTCTATTGTGAGAGTCGAGATCCCTTCTGATGATAGCATGCCTCATCATGTATACGTATGTTCATATGTCACTAGCGTCGCTTTCCAGGGTGTTCTTATATCAATATTAAATAATTGTTGCCAGATCGCACAAATACAAGGTCATAGTGAGCAGCGACCTTCTCTGCAGGTCGTACGTGATATAATACCCATGTGGGGACAAGACCAAGTATAGACAAAGGCCACGATGAACAATAGTAGCAGTGATCGGTCGATATTATGAATGATAGAACACATGGTCCTCAGCCGCACCCAACCAGACCGAAGCTGGTTGCCTAGACGAAGAACTACGGTGGGATAGGTCTGAAAAATGCGAATGCCGCCTTGTGATCGGAAGATCCCCCTAAGTCGCACACAATGGTCGGAGTATAGCACCCTAAAACACATGTTATGTTCAGCCCAAAGCCCTCGCTAGTGAGATGATAACTCGCCGTGCCACCACACATTCACCACAGCAATTGGATATCCCCAAAAGGGTCTGTCGAGACTGAGTCTGCCGGAGTTCCTGAAGAAGTCGGTGGCACATCTCCACCCGCAGTGGATGAACCCCCCGGTCCGGTACTGTGGCTGCTCGAGGGCTCAGGGTCGTCGTCCGGAGAGAGAGCAGCGGTATGGTCCGTGGGGGTGGATTCCCGGTTGAGGCGGCTAGGCCTCCCGGATTTGCGCTCGCGCCTCCGCACGTTGACCTTCACCCCTGAGCCCATGAGATGCTAACGTTTGGGTTCGTGGGTTTCGAGCCGGCGCGTAGGTCAAGTATAGAAAGGTCAGCCCCTGGTCCCGTGAACACGGGAGTTCGGATGGGATGTGATCACCTGCGTCAAGTCGGTGGACACAGAGAGGCCCGGAAAACTCTTCGTGGCGTAGATTTGGAAAGACCCGCCCTTGCACTCGGCTAGGATTGGGTTCGGCTCGCATCCGCGGACTCTGTCGTGGATATGGAGGATACGGTATCGAAAGGCGAACCACCCCTCTCGCTTGACGGCGAGGTCCTGATGATCACACAACGCGTTTAGCACGTGCATACACATTACTTTATGAAACGTACCGAAAAGACGAAAACTGGTATAGAATGCCCCTCATACTCTACCAAAGAACACGCGATGAACTTTTCTCCAGCCAGGTACTCCATACATGGCCGCTCTAAAATAACACTATTGGCAGGAAGTTGGGCTGGAGAAAGAAGAGCAGGGTCAATTGGAGCCGCACGCCAACCTTCGACCGATGGATTCGAGGTGTCTCCCGAAGGCCATGGCGATATCAGGGAGTTTTGAATGACAGATGGTGTGTGAGATACTTGTTTCTGTGGTTGAGGTCCCGGAAGTGTTGAGACAGGCTGAGATGCGGGCAATAGGTCGACGTAACAGATAAGGGACATCGTAAAGAATTGGCTGCAAAGGAAGATGTCATAAGGCGAGGTGCATATCACGAGGGTTGAACTCGAGGCTCAGCATTAACTTACTCGTGAAATACTATCTCCTCCTCACATTGTTGGGGCGTCCCTGCGTTCATCAGTTGAAATCCACGGGCCCGTGCAACCGGTGGGGGGTCTAGGGGTCGTTTGTCCCTGAATCCATATCTATAAACCACATCAGAATGCAGCGTGATGGGTAGTGTTCAACGAGAGAACGTTCGAGAAATGGGCGTGATGACAGCAGTAACGCGAGCGAAAAATACGTACCTTCGACCCCCTTGGGTCTTCTGCATCTCTTCAACTTCAAAGCGAACGGTGCGCCCCATAAGAGCGCCGGTCTCGAACGTGCACCATTGGCCAATAGCTCGGGAAGGGGCTGACATATCGAATCGTGGGAGGTTCTGTGGGACACTATTCAATTACATTCAACTAGTTGATCTAGATCGCGGACGGAACAACGGGGACATTTGACCTAGAGAAATGTGCATACTCACGACGATAGCGAACGCTGGAACCCTTGGAGGAGGCAAGTCGATAAGAAACTGGGCAGTGACTGGTAGAGCGCAGAAAGAGAGATTGAGGAGCTGTAGCCGGAAGAAGAGGGCGTGACGATGGACCTTACCTACACGCTGCAAGTCAGATCCACTCCAAGATTGGGTTGTCGGCAGAGGATGTTCTTACTTTGGACATTCACAACACCGACTTCCAACTCCAAGGTTCGCGTTCAGCTTTAAAGTTTGAGTTCTACCACAGGTTGCTCGGCTTTCAACTCACCGCATCAGGACGCGGTCTTCGTACGACGCAAGAGGGTACATTAAACCGCGGCGACCTATAAGGTACGCCAAAGTCCACCGTGAGTTCGCCGGTCAGGAGAAAGCGGGTGCAAAGGTGAGTTTAGCTTCAGGTAGATCTTCGTCGGAAGCATCGATGACGAACGTGTATGTATCAAGAAGACGTACATCGACCCTTTCCGCTCGCGAAAACTATGACATCTTCATTCTTTCCTGTGATCGTAACCCCTAGATGGCATTCGCGCATCATCGGCAATTGGCATAAACCCAACAGCTGCCATGAGCTTCCAGTAAGTCCATAGGGCAACTAGGTATAGAGATAAAGTGCCACGATCTAGGTGCGTCGCCGAGATTAGTAAGGTGTAGACCGTGGTAGCAATGGGTTGCACTGCACTTACCTTGCCTAGTGTCGTAGTTCAACCATACAAGAGTAATGAATATATGGAATGTACGCTATATCATGAAGCGACCTAGTAGTAGTCCTTGTGGCCCAACACAGGAAACTTGGTGAAGGTGATCCTCTTTGGAGCGTCGCATCGATCGGGGTCTGAGGCTTGAGGCCCGGTGATGGGAGGCGTTCCCGACCATTGCATCAAGGCTGGAAGGCAATTGAGGCTATACAACAGTATTTGTCAAGCAGACCCTGCACCCGGATAGTTGAGAGGGCCACCAGGGATTACTATGTCGGGGGGAGGATCAGCGGAGAACAGTCCGTTGAGCGCGGCGTGACGGAAGAAATGCCCAATTTGGATTTTGATCATCGGCGCTTTCGGCAACAGCCGACTGTTCAATATTCAATACATGTTCAAACTCCAACTCGAGTTGCTCCACTACTACCAGGACTGTTCGGAGACCCAGGATAGGTGGTATCAGGGCGCTTTTGCCTGGGCCCCATAACATGTAGCAGGCAGCCCATCCGTGCTTTCAAGTAAAACACCAATACGACGGGCTTTTGATCGATCTAGAACGGACTCGAATATGACGTCATCGGTAGGCTACTACGCGTATGTGCTTGAGCACCGTAGGCCGATCGAGACTCGACGATCACGCTTCGGTGCGGTCGAGGGCATAACGACCTTGTGGGATAACGCTGCTACCCGGGAGTAACACAAATGATAGAGAGTGTGTGCAAGGTACAAGCTCAAAAGGCTGATATACCCGAAAAATGCTATACGATATGTGCGAGGTACGTGTAGGGACGTGGACAATGAGGACAGTGTGTGCACAAATATGGATGCGGCTTAAGCCATCTATGATACTTTGATTAAGGGTCGTGATAGTCCGAAACGGATATCCAGAGAAGATAATCCTACACCTCGTCCGACGTAGACCAACCCACTAGGATCGAGAGGCTCTGCGGCTTACGCCGACTCAACGCCCACTTGCTCCTTCTCCTTCACGGACGCCGCAGTGGACGCTGGGGGCTTGTGCGGCGCGTTTCCTGAGGGCGCGAACTTGCTCCGGCGGCGGAGATGGTGGCCGTAACGGCGGAGGACGAACGGGATGGGCGTCATGAGGAGCGCGAGGCAGCCCAGGAGGGTCGAGGCCCAGCGCGGGTTGAGCTGCTCGTACATCTGCGTCGCGAAGAGTGGGAAGCCCGCGCCGAAGAGCGAGCGGACGACGGTCATCGCTGAGAGCGCGCTCGCGGCGACGAAGAGGTACGCGTCGATGGTGTAGTTGAATAGGCCGAGGAAGAGGAAGACGATCGCGACGCCCATCGGGATCCCCGAGGCGAGCGGGGCCCAGTACGAGACGGAGGGGAATGACGTCCACCCGAACCAGAAGAAAGAGATCGTGTAGAGCGGCGCGGCCCACAGGCAGATCTCGAGGCGGTACTCCGGCGGGACGGGGTGAGGCGCGAACTCCTTCATGAGGACCTGGTAGCGGGGGTTGAAGATGACGAGGTAGATGACGACGCCGATGACACCGCCAATGAAGATGGGGAGGTAGGTAAGCCCCGTGATGCCCTCGTTGAAGCCGTGGCCCAAAGTGTAAACGATAGGATACGCCTCGAAGAGGAGGTACATTACGCCGTAAACGAACTAATAAGAACATAGTTAGTATGCGCCAGTATTTCGCGAAGCGGCGTCACTTACACTCATGTACAGCGTAATGGCAATAAGCATGGGTTCCCGGGAGAGCACAACGAACGGACGAGCAAGGACGTGTCGGATGTGAGGGAAGAGGTCCAACTGATTCCTCTCGAGAGGAGCCCAATAGCGATCGTCGCCGGTGTCTTTGCGAAGTTTACGGGCACGCTTAACGAGGAGGACCGGACTATAGACTGGTCAGAAGGATACGGAGCTTGAGGACTTGTGAGACTCACGCATAGGTCTCAGGCAGCGCAACAACTACCGCAATGAGACATACTCCCGAGAAGATAGCTTGTACCCAAAAGACCCAATGCCATGAAAGACCCGCGACGCTCATGAAGCCGCTCACCGTGGGTCCCAAGGAAGGACCCGCGAAGGGTGCGAGAGTGAACAACGCCAAAGCTTTCCCTCGAGTATCGGCATCCCAAATGTCAGAGATCACGGCACTGTGAAATACGTCAGGAAGGGATCTACAGAAGCATGGAAGACGTTACGTACCCGCTGTTAGCCAGGGGTGCAGCTGCGAAAGTGCCGCCCAGAAAGCGGAAGATCAGAAGGGACGCTGTATTCGGCGCCACTGCGCATCCGATCTGGAACGCGGTGTACACGACAAAGCTCCCGATGAATATGGGTCTACGGCCAACTTGCTCCGATAACGGGCCCCAAACGAGAGGTCCTACGCAATATCCGGCAACGAAGAGTGCGATCGTCAATGTAGCGACTTCTGTGCTGAGATGGAAGTGGGGGATGAGTTGTGTGATGATGCCCGATGGTGCGGAAGACGTGAACGTCCTGCAGGTCTCGGTTAGGATGTCTACATGTCAGTTGACAAAAACGGATTAGACGTACGCATTGAGCACCAGCACAGCAGACAACATCGTGATGAACCAACGATACGATCTCGCCCACGCTTTTGGGTTGTCAGAATCATCGGGTCCCATCACAACCTCGAACGAGTTTTCGGGTTTCTCTCCTGGGGCAGGGCCGAAAGCTTCGTGTTCGAATTCCAAGTTGATGTCCTCGTGATCATCGGCCTGTCCAGGCTGCTCGACGAAGGTCGGTGTTCGTGAGCTCATCACTGTAGCTACTGAGCCTTGTGGCTTGCTGTCCGAGCGGGGGAGGGCAACCATGGCGAAGGAACGGCCACGGGGCGTAGGGGGCGTCGAAGGAAAAGGGGTGGGGGGAAAGAAAGTCGACGGCGGGAAAAGCGTGGGTCTTGTTGGCCCGACATGAAGGATATATAGTACCGAGGGGAGGGAGATTTGTGTTGATTAGTGGGGCGTCCGAGGCTCGTTGTTGAGGCGTTAGCCGCGAGGGACGCATTGGCGTCAGCGGACCTGCGTAATTGCGCTCTGGAGTGAACGGCCATAGGATTACGCATCATTCCCGCGGACATTTGCCTGTTTCGGACATCCGCGTCTCCGGCCGGAAAACCCCTGAATGGTCCCGAAATTCACTCTGAGGTAGCGATGGATGCAAGTTGTGCGTACCATAAGTTGCGTTCTATTGCAGTATAGCTGCGGGTATGTTGCCGTGAGTGAAAAGGGAAACAGTCCACAAGAGCGACGGCAACGAATTCATGATCAAAGTCATGTCCGGCTCGGAGTAGTGAGGGGCAACACTGCCACCCGCTAGGGCGACAGTGGCTGCGTTTGACCCCGGTGCGACGCCATCGGCTCCGGATGAGGCCCGGGCGCGCGGCTCCGGGTCGTAGCTTATTATTTCACTGTTCAGCTGGTTCATTTCGCCGTTGCGCATGTGATGCCGAGGGAACGCGTATGCTCACCCTGACCAACCCACTCCGTCGCCACGTAGTTACATACGCGAGGAAGCGAGCCTGAGGGAACTCCACGCGAGTTATCATATACCCTTCCCGTACTACTAAGTAGTGAACTCCCAGAATGACCGGTGGGAAGAGGCGAATGCTCGCGCGGGGCGAGCACAAGGGTAAAAGAGCTCGGTCCTTCCAGATCTTGAATTATGACTTCCGGTGTTTCACTGCGTGTGCCCGCCTCGTGCAACGGTTGTCTAGGCTAGTGTGTTAGCAGTCGGGGCCAAACAGATTGGTCAGCAAGGTAAAGTGTCGCTACGGATCGCGAGCACCGACTTGTCGGAGACTCGTCGAGACAGAAGAGAAAGTGTGACTAGGCGCCCTGGCAGGTTGCCCCGTCTTCCATAAGGGATATTACGTAATGCGAGGCACTCCCTGGCGTCGGTCTCAGGTGTCAGTTGTTTGATACTTTTTTCTTCTACCGTCGTTTCGCGTCGCGACACGATTGAACACAGCCAGACGCAGCCAGAAAGCCTGGTGCACAGCGAGTCAGGACGTCGCACCCCGCCGTGCAGATCGGAGCCTTGAATATCCCCTTACACAGTCCTCGTTCGCTCTTGTCGTGCGGTCTCAGGTTTGTGATATGTAAGACCTAGAGGCACGGTGATGTCCTAAATGCGTATATGCCGTGGTCTATAGAGCATCCTCACATCTACCAAGTACACTTCATTATTAAGCCCTGTCGCCCGCTCCGCCAGACTCGCATGTTTCGTACTATGTAATCCACAAATACATTAGGTTCACCAGAACACCGAGCATCTCTAACCGCGAGGTCACACAGAGGCTGGCTCTAGTGAGCATTAATCACTGCAAGATGCAATCTATTCACTGTTGACAGGTGCGTACGTAAACGAGCGAGTGGAGCAAGAGGAGACGATAAGTGCGCGAGGCAGGTATGTACGAGAAAGACGACTTGAAGGAGACAAAGAAGGGGGGTATGATGCACGCCGTGAAGAGGGGGCGGAGAGAAGGATAAGGGGGGTGATGCTTGAACGGAGATGAACATCCCTCCACAAGGCAGAGGGTCATCACGGGGATGGGACGAAGCGGCAAGAGAAAGAAAAGAGACGCGCCGTTAGGCATGAAGCACCGGCAGCGACAGCGGTGCTGCACATAAAGATACATAGACAAAGAATCTGGACGCTTGGGCAGAGGCTGGGCGCATACAGTAGGGAGAGTGAGACGTACTAGCACTTGCCAGCGGTAAAGTTCCCGCTGGAGTCCTCCAAGTCATTTTTCTTCTCGGATTCTGTAGCGCGGGTAGTTTAATATGTTCATGAAGAGCCCTTGGTAGGGGGTGAATCCTGCTGCGGTACAAACACCGGCGGGGGAGCTTGGAGGTACCGCGGAGTGGAGCCTGTGTGTGACAAGAGAGAAACTGTGGGTGGCGGGGGGCGACGGGGAAGAATACAGGGAAAGACGATGCGACGAAGGAGAGAAATGCCACTAAGATGAGAGGTTTCCAGGAAGGAGGGAGAAGAAGAAAGACACAAAGCTAAGGGCAGGGTGCAAAGATATCACTAC
This sequence comes from Porogramme epimiltina, assembly GCA_900155495.1. NCBI lineage: Eukaryota > Fungi > Basidiomycota > Agaricomycetes > Polyporales > Polyporaceae > Porogramme > Porogramme epimiltina. The sequence continues at coordinate 91,003 of FTLJ01000349.1, forward strand.
GAGGTTCAAAATTAGCGCCCACAGTAGGCTTTGACTCGGATATTCAGATATGGCCCGCCGACTATGTGCAAGGCTTACGGCCGACTCCTTCCACGCTGACTCGACTGGGGCGCCAGTAGATCGACACCTGTTCCTTTCAAAACGAGTCTAACAGAGCAGAACTCTCCGAGACGATCAACTCCATGTACACTCACTACAGAGAACTATTACGCATGGTCCGACAGGGATCGGATAGTGGCGTGCAGTGTGCTATAACATATCCATTCAAGAAATGTACGATTGTGACAACAGTGAACACGAGGAGCAGGTAGTTGGGTAATAGCGGGTACGGAAAGTGTGAGTTGGGCTAGTAGACAGCATATACATATGCACAAACACGGCACGGGGTCCATTGCTGAAAACCGTGTACACAAGCACGGTGGAGAGGAAGACCGTCCAGACCGCGACGCTCCGCATCGAGTCCGGGCGCGGGGGCGATGCCGGGCGGAGGAGAATCAGGTCGTGTCCTGCCACCCGGAAGGCGGCGGTCCCCCGAAGTCGAACCCCGATATCCCGCCCTGGCTCTCGAACCACGACACGAGCGCGGGCGGCAATGCCGGCCCCGACGACGCAGGTAGGAGGGGCGGCAGCGAGAACCTCGTGGGAGCCACGGCGGGCACAGCGTGCTGGTTGCACGCCGTACTTGACGAGCTCGCGGTGCTCGAGCCGCCGAGAGCGGAAAGCGGAGAGTTGGGCCAGAGCGCGCACGAGGATAGCGTCGACGAGGTGCCGCTGGAGCTAGGCACGTCGCTATCGTGCTCTGGCTCGGTGCTGTAGTCGTTGTGGTAGCTGTGGTTCGACGTGGAGGAAGAAGCGCTGTGGACGCGCTTTGTGCTCTTGCGCTCGTGGCGGCGTGCATTGAGGCGGAAGCCGGAGCGCATGAGGTGCTGCATACAAGGTATGGCGTGTCAGAGCTGCTCGTAGATGCCACGCGAAGAGGTTCTTGCGTACCATGGTGAGATTGGTTGATGGACGGAGTCCTGGAAAGGCCTTTGTCGAGAATACTTCAAATGAGCCGCCCCGGCACTCGGCGAGCACGGGGCATGAGCTGCGAACGTCGGGGAAGGATTGGTTGTAGATGTCGAAGACGCGGTACCGCAGCTCAAACCGTCCTTCATTTCTTACGGCAATATCCTGTGAAAATAAAAAAAGAGCGTTAGCAGAGGTAAGCGGTCGAATTACGTAGCGCGGAACGGCGCACCGAGAAGATGAACATCGCCCGTTTGGTACCCTCGTAGTCCGTGAGCGAGCATTGGGCGAACCGTTCTCCAGCGAGGTGTTGTGTGCACATAAACGAGAATTTTGAGGCCGTGGGAGTCCGCGTCCCCTTACTCGTCCCCATATGCTGTGAGAACATCATCGACGAGCTTCGTGAGTCCACAGGAAGACTGCGTGGAGGTGAATTTCGAGTAAATCCATGAGGAGAGTGAGAGAGGGAGGAAGAGGCCGGGAACGAAGTGTTTTGGCCTGTGGGAAGTTCGACTGCCGGCTGCAATTTGGACTGCTGAACTGAGGGTCGTGCTTCCAAGCTCCGAGTGGTGGTGTTGGCGGCGGTAGTAAAGAGGTCCACGTAGCATATGAATCCGTACGTCGTGAGATTACTAGGAGGTCAACGTGAGTTTCACATGGTGCACTGGAATACGTAACCATACTCATGGAACTCCACTTCCTTCTCGACTTGCTGGGGCGTACCTGAATGTAGTAATTCGAATATTCTGAGACGGGCCACAGGCGGTGGGTCGAGGGCTCGCTTGTCCTTGAAACCATACCTGCCGAGGTTGTGGTCTCAATAAGCTAGACGCATGGGGAATAGAAAGAATGGCGACTCCTCGTGCCGGTACGCACCGGCGTCCAACGTCTGCTTTTTGCACCTCCTCTAGACTGACACGGATACAACGGCCAACGAAGGGGCCGGCCACCGGAGTGAACCATCCGCCGAGCACCGGTCCCGTGGGCGTACTCGTCTGAATAAAATGGCTGAGACAGAGACAGGGGAGAGAGAGGATGTGGCCCATGACGGTAAAATGGGACGCTCACGGCGAAGCTCGCGTCCATCGATTGCGATGGATTTCTGACGGGTGGCTGAAGGCGGGAGGAGGTAAGGGGCGGGAATAGGTGGGCGAAAAGATGGGACGAGACGTATGCTCACCAATAGACAGCCGGGGCAGGACAAGGGGTTCAAGGAAGGACTTTGGCGGTATTGATATATACATGCTAAGATTAATGTTAGCACCTGTACGGCCTTACATTGAGTCGTCCAGCCCGCGCCGTCTTCCTGGTCTTGAGAGCCTAGCTAGGAATCGAACAGCGGCGGCGGCGGTGGCACTGGGTACCTTGCATGTCCGAGTCGGCCGTAAACCCCATGCCCAAACAGCGCCAGACTTGCTTGTCCGCGCTGCTCGTTTTCTTGCCTGCGCCGCGACGGGTGGAGGCTAATCAAAGTCTGTGTGCCAGAGGAATTAGTCAAATTGCCCCATCCAGCGGTCCCCGAGCGACTCACCTGACCGTACGGCGCGGGGGGCAGGCACATTCACCACGTCCACCGCCGCCCCGCAACGTTGAGCAAAGGTTTGAACGTTCAAGCCCCGAGGCCCGAGCTCCGTAATTGGAAGACCCGAAGACCGCTTTGACAGAACTACGATCCCACGCGTGCCGTACGCGCGTCATGACCACCTCATGCGCCCCACAAATTACCCATTTGGACCGGCGCAACTTACTGAGTATGCCGTTTGTCGACCTGAGAGGTTCTGGGCCCGCGGTGCGCGAACCCAGTCAGCCCCCCCTTTCTCAGTAAGGCCGTGCTTCTGCCGGCAGAAAAGAAGCCTCAGACATGGCGCTCGCTCTAGATGTGATGAGAAAATGGAATAGAACTACACTAGTCGTACAAGGGGCCGGGCGCGATGATCTAACGAGATACAATAAGTTACGTCCTCTCGCCGCGAAGACGGCGAGCGAGGGCGAGGTCTTTTGGCTGGATGGTCACGCGCTTGGCGTGGATCGCTGCGAGGTTGGTGTCCTCGAAGAGCGAGACGAGGTATGCCTCCGAGGCCTCCTGAAGAGCCATTACAGCGGACGACTGGAAGCGGAGGTCCGTCTGTGTGCGGTGGTCAGACACTAGAAAGGGTATTAAAGGGCATGGCAGAGACTGACCTTGAAGTCCTGCGCGATTTCACGAACCAGACGCTGGAAGGGAAGTTTACGGATGAGGAGCTCCGTCGACTTCTGGTACCGACGGATCTCGCGGAGCGCGACGGTACCAGGCCGGAAACGATGAGGCTTCTTGACACCGCCGGTCGCAGCCTAAGTGTCGAAGGCGTTGAGGACACAACCACAAACGCGAAGAGAAGAAGGCGACTTACGGCGGCGGTCTTGCGAGCCTGGGACTTCGCAGCGAGCTGCTTGCGGGGCGCCTTGCCACCGGTAGACTTGCGGGCGGTCTGCTTGGTGCGAGCCATTGCTAATTGTGTGGTGGTGTGAAAAGTGGGGAGTGTGGGGAGTGTGGGTAGGCTTTGATGAAGGCGAGACGGGCGAGTGCACTTTGCGGATAAGGGGACATGGTGGGGCAGCGGCAAAGGTACTTATATTCCGTCAGGCGCCCACCGCGCGACGCGTCGAGAAGGCACGTGATGAGCGCGCTAAGGGTTGATGGCGTTCAACAAAATAAGGTTTGAGGCACGTGAGTAGACGCGTCCTGTTGTCCGCCGGGCGCCAGTGCGATATAAGTACTCCGGCTGCTGCCGTCTCTGTCCCTCCACTCATCCAACACACTCTCGCCTTCGCCGCCTTCGTCGCGCCGCTCAAACACACTTCGCGTTTTCGCACCCCTCAAACAACTTACCAACTCACAAACATGTCTGGCCGTGGAAAGGGTGGAAAGGTAAACTTCATCTCCTGGCAGTGGCGCATTCCATGAACCCTGAGCTGACCACTTGGTTCCTCTAGGGTCTCGGCAAGGGCGGCGCGAAGCGTCACCGCAAGATCCTCCGCGACAACATCCAGGGCATCACCAAGCCTGCCATCCGCCGTCTCGCCCGTCGTGGTGGTGTGAAGCGTATCTCCGGCCTCATCTACGAGGAGACCCGTGGTGTTCTCAAGATTTTCCTCGAGAACGTGAGCATAGTTTCTCTACTCTGGGATGCCCGCGTTCTCATGACGTGGGCTTCAGGTCATCCGCGACTCCGTCACCTACACTGAGCACGCGAAGCGCAAGACCGTTACCGCTCTTGATGTCGTGTACGCTCTCAAGCGGTCAGGGCGCACGCTCTACGGTTTCGGTGCTTAGGATTTCTGTCTTTGGGTTTTGTATCGGCGTATTGTTGTACTGTATACTGTAATCTATTTCCTCTTTGCCTCACTTAATTGCGCGATTCAGCCAACTCCATTGGTAGTGAATATCAGTACTGCTTCGATGGTACTTGTTCGTTGGCATTATTGATGCCGATCAACTCGGGTCCTGTAATAATTACAGCGGTATACTGTACATTCGTGATTTCGGTTTTCACCGCGCGCGGTAACGCCTAGCGTGGAGCACATGGGCCACTATGTTGCTTTATGTTCGCCCCACATTCGATGTGAGGATAATGCATACTGATTATAAATCTAACTAGAGCTAGAGCTAAACATAGATGTTGTCTATGAGAACGCCTTGCCTGGACAGTGGATGCTTGCCTGCACTACTCAGAGCCGCCTTCGGCCATAAATGACAAAGCGCCGCTACCACTGTACACATGACCACCACAACGCCAGGCTCAAAGTTCGCAAAGTTCGCAGCTCCTCAGGCCTGACTCCTTGGAGATCGGGTGGCGTGGGGGACGAGGTCTAGACACGGGGGGGAATACTCAGGGGCGCGACTGGAGGAATAGATGTGTACCAGGGCAAGACGCGCCGAAAGCTCTGGCTGCGTCACGAGGCTCCTCGCCTGTCTCGTGCCACGAAGATACCACGTCGGGACCTGCGAAAGGAAAATGTAAGGGCAGAGCGAGGCGACTGAGTAAGCTTAGTGGTTGGAAATGAGGTGTTGGTGAGGGCACGAACCGCTTCCACGGCGTATAACGGCCGCTCTGCGCGGAGAGAGAAAAGGAGCGTGCGTGAGGGACGGAACTGAACACGATGGCAAACGCACTGCGTAACGCGGTATGCGTCATACGGCCCCGCCGCGGCAGTGATGGCCAAGAGACCTAGCTTGCGAAGTCGCCCGGCATTGCGTGCTGACCGCCTTGCGCCCTCGCCCCTACGGAGAGATACTTGGGGGAGGTCGGTGCTTTGAGTGCAACAAGGGCAGCGTCAAGGACGTCTAGCGTGTATTGAACAATGACGAGTTCACGCTCGCGCGCGGCGCGGACGACTATCTTGTTAGAACATGCTTTGGTGCATCAAGGCGTTGATGCCCTTGGGTGCGGGGATTGGGGGGGGCGTATTGAACCGTTTGGGGGAAAGCGGTCGTGCAGTGCAGCTGAAATCGGGCGGCATGGAGAGCGAGGCAGAAGTGAGAGTTGGGAGGTCGTGACCGCGGAACGCTTGACATGACATAGGGCCAAGGCGGGCCGACCGTGGGCGCGGCTAGGCACGGTCCTGGATCCTCTCCTTTCCTCGCCCCCGGTCCAACGTTCAGTGCTCAGTCCTCGACCCGCGACCCGCCTCCGAACGAAGTTTGGCAGCCACCCAGGACAGGGTCTCGTTCCCCACGGCCGAGCTTCGACGGGGTGGGACTGCGCTACTCGAGCAGCGTTGCCCGCGATCGCGCCGTACCGGGGGTAGGGCACGTCCCCCTGCCGCCGTCGTGGTGCGCCGTCGCCGCCAGGGCCCGCGCCGCCAGTGCGCAAGCGCTGTCGCCGGACTGTGGGGACTGGTGACGGAGGGTCCCTCGACGACACGAGCCCCCGGCCGGCCGCAGGGGTCTTCGCTCCCGAAAGCGGCGACTACGCAGCGTCGGTGGTAGGCACTGGAGCACGCCTGCCCGGGCGGCCGGCGCTGCGGTGCGGTGGGTACATAGGGACCCCCGCCGGAGTACATATGGGCCCACAAACCCGCGGTGTTGGTACGAGGTGAGCCGCGTCAGCCCCACCGCTTCGTTTTGTGACCGCGTGTGCTTACCGCGTGTGCATTCAGCTGGGCGAGCGGGCGGACCAGGAGCACCCAGACTTCTTCTGGTGGTTTTTGCGTGAGTGTCTTCGTCTTTTCCATAGTCGCGTTGTGCGCGGGAGAAGTCGCACACGCCGGAGGAACGACGTCTTGCCGTTTGGTGTGCCGGTTCGGCGGGTTCAACTGCAATGCAATGCCTCTAACAGATGCTCTTGCAGACGCAGCTCGCGAGAACTTACCACCTGTAATGCTAGAATACGAGCTAGCTCCCCCCGAAGCGCGACACGTTGCTCACTGCTTCGTGTCCCATGATGGGACGAGAGGTAGGGCACGGGTCAAGCCTAATTCGCTCCTACGTCATGGTAAGTACGGTTGGCGCCGCGGAGGACAACGCATCTGGGCCCATGCCTCGGGGACAACCGTGCTATCGTGTCTAATAACAGAGCCCAAATACGGCGCTCGCTCAAGCGCGGAGGTATGTTTGATTAGCGTTGGTGGAATGGGGCGTCAGTGTCAGGCTGGTGTCTCCACTCACTGGTCGACACATCCTTCGTCATGGTGTATTGATTTTCTTCGGGATTTAGAAGGCCAACGGCGTCTTGGGTCTCCCACCTGGCCGTAGATAGGGAAATAGGGATCGACGGGCGTACCCCGAATGGCCTTCCTGCGGTACGCGCGCCTGGCGCCTGCCCAAGTTGGTGCAAATCGGAGCACTGAATGGGCGGTCGCGCGCAGGCGACGAGTTGGACATTTGTGCTGGTATTCTTGCGGTTCGTGGGTGAGCGCAAGGGGGAAGAATGTACCATGAGCAGAGAGGGTTGGAGGTGGGGATGATAGTGGAGGTGAGTCCGGACTCCGCAGTGGCACCCAGGTTGCTTGTTCTGGCGCGCTCGGGCGGGCGAGTGCAATCGCTGGCCGAAGTGCGTTGCGGGCGATATGTATCTCGACGACGGCCACACCCTCTCCACCATCGCGCTATTGTCTCGCCGCTTGTCGTACGTGCTCCGACTCGCCCTCAATCTCAGCCGGACTCTCTACGCGCAGGTCAGATAGGAACATGACGTGAAATTCGCTACACAACGCCCTCAGCCCCTCACATATGTCTTCATCCACACGGCGCGCGAGCGACAATCGTTAGCACAACATACGGAGGCTCAGCGTCGAGCCCTCGCCCCACCAGTCTGTCAGTGCGGGGGGTCTGAGGGCCCTCCCGAGGTCAACAAGGTCTGCCCCCTTTCCCTTACTGCACCTAGTTCTGCCCCCCCCCCCCTTCCCCTGCTCCTAGTCCCTGGCGTTACGCCGACTTATCGGTTCCGCTCGCACCCCAGGCCCCTGCAGAACCCCCCGATGTACTCCTAATGTGCTCGCAATGCGGCCCCCGCTTTGGCTCTGCGCACCGAAACCATATCCTCGCCGTCTTGGGCCTTGGCTCTTCGACGATCCACCCAACTGGCCCCCGCACCCACCCATTCGGCCGTGCCGTTGTCCCTGATGGGTGTGTGCAAGGCCGCGCATCGTCGCCCTAGATCTTGGCAGCCCGCGGAGTCCTACGCGATGCCGTCTAGAGTTGCGGCCACGCAGCAAAGATGCTTCAGACGGGAGGCCGTCCCTGAAACCCTTCCGCCACCCCTGCTCCCATACACACATACCTCCCCGAGTTATATGCCGTAATCTCCCCTCGAGGACACGCCGCGGAGAGTTCTACAGTGTGCTATAGCCGACGGAAACCTATTCACACTACGGGATCCTCCACCCTGCATCCGGCTTCTGCTCATACGCACACTTATCCCCGCCGTTGCGGTCAGCCTTCTCCCAATGCAGACCGTGCCGACGCAGGTCGCCGTCGTCCGACATAGTATCTGTATAGCATTCATGTACAGGGCGCAGCACAGCAATACATCGTACATGATACCCTAAACAGCAGCTCTAGAGCTCCCGCCCAGGCCCGCCACCTGACAGCACCCGCACACGGCCCTCAGTAGCTCCACCCGCTCGTCCGTCCACCGACATCGATCATCCCGCACCGCGCATAGTACCTTGCCAGGGCGAGCCGGACGGTCTGGAGCCGCTGCAGCGCAAGCTTCTCCCCGCCCTTGACGGCCCTCGCCAGCACCTTCAGGTAGTCCTCCGCCCCGCCCTGCGCGACCGCGGCGTGCACGGCCTCGAGGCGCCGGAGGAGCGCACACGCGTCCGCGGGGCTGAAGAGCATGCGCTCGTGCGCGAGCAGCGGAGCCGCGTCGCACAGCACGGGCGCCCACCACGCCGCGGGCGCGAGCTCGTCGCGGAGGAGCGCGACGGCGTCCGCTGCCGCCGCCGCGGCGTCGCCCGTCGCGCGCCGGCGGTGGAACTCGGCGAAGCGCACGGCGAACTGCAGCCGGTGCGCGAACACGGCGGGGGCGCGCGCCGTGGGCGCGTCGAGCGCGAGCTTGTGCAGCGAGGGCGCGATGTCCGCGACGAGCTCCGCGAACTTGCTTGGCCCTGGTGGGGGCGGACGGAGGCGGGGATCAGGCGGGGGTAGAGGACGGATATAGCGAAACGGGACGTGCCTTGGACAAGGTACTCCTCGAGCACGAGGTCGACAACGCGCCCGAGGCCTGGCCAGTCCTCTGCGGACGTGTAGTATGACACGGCGAGGCCGTAGTCCTTTTCTCGTATGAACGTCTGTGCCGCTATCTGATCGGCCGCCGCGCAGGAGTACATGATTTAGCGAACAGACCGGGGTAGACGATTCACAGCAAGGGACACATACCCTGCACACTGCCCGCCTAACCTCCTCTCGCCCGTACTCGCGGCACGTCTCATTGACGCTTCTCAGCACCTCGGAGAGCTGTCCGTTATGAAGTAGGTTCGCGTCCTGGCTCGCCCCGGCGGGTTCCGACTGCTTCTGAAGCCGGAGCGGAACGCGGACAAGGACTTCGTCTGCCATGTCCTGGCCTATTTTCCCACAGGAATACATGTACGCGACTGCAATTTGCCATAGACCAGGGTCCGACTGGAGGTATTCTGCATAAGTGAGGAGATAGTGCTGGCGCAATGAGAAGTCGGAACTGGAATCCCTTCATTAGTGAGAACAGGTGACTGTTGGCGAAAACAGCGTACTCGTCCGCCTCGGCATCTATGAGTTCGATGGGTTCCATGAGGTCCGCAAGGTGGGCCGCCAACCAGATGTCGACTTGTTCCGCTGAAGCAAGCACTTCGGCAGGCCGACCTAGGAAAAGTGCCGAGAAAACCATATCTTCCCTATCCGTCGGGTCTGGAGGCATCTCGTCTAGGATCTGCCCCACCACCTCCCTGCAGAGTTCTGAACGTCAGCTGCCAGAAATTCGATGGACTAGAAGCGGCGTGCTCACGGGAGATCTCTTCTCTGCAGACGTGTGTCGACAAATATGCCCCAAGCTGCACAGACCTCCTTCCAATCCGCGCCGAGATCTGCACAGACCTTCTTCACAACGTCGGGGCGGCCCTCAAGAATGCCGACTATGTCGCTTAGCCGGTCCCACCAGTTCTCGAACCCGTCATCGCGCTCGCTCTCGGGCACGCGGTCGAGTTCGATCCGAAGCGTCTTAACTTTGTCGTGCCACCGGCGCGAGGCTACGGCAAAGTCACGCTCTCGATCGAAGTCGCGTAGGCGTGGGTGTTTTGTGAGCAGTGGCGACAGCTGTTGTGCCAATGGCTGGAGGTACATCGAAGGGTGGCTGGAGAGCACGTCGAGAAAGAATGCGGAAGCCTTGGAGAGTCCACGAAGGGAAGTCCTGTTGATAGCGAGTAAATTCGTTGCAATGTAGTAGAGCTGGGAGGTTTATATCGCACCTTGTGAGATATGGCCAGAAGTTGGGATCTTCCCAGGGACGCTCTTGGGCACTGAGTTCGTCACCTTCTTGAGTGGAAGGTTCAATGAAATGAGTATTGAGCCATTCCATGAGCTCATCCCCAACGGGAACATCTTGGAAACCAGGTTCAGGCAGGTAGAGCAGGACGAATGCTGAGAAGCATGTGTAAAGCTTTCTATAGTGCTCGGCTTCAAATTGGAGAGGCTCTGAACGTGTTGTAATCTTTATGACACGTGGTTTCAGTGAAACGCCACAACGCACCCCCACAGAACGTACCAAGGCATGCATGCAGCATTCTTTACAAAAGTTGACGTAGTCGTTGCCTAGCTTATGCATCACCCCCATCGCTTCGTCGCTCTGACCACTGCCAGAGAGCTCCTAAGAATGCTATCATGCGCACAAAAGCCGGTGTACTCACAGATCAACGCCTTTTGTACGCAGGTCCTTGAGGAGGTTTTGTACGGCCGCGAAGATGATCAAGGTATCTGTAACGAACTAGGGCATGCTCCGTATAGTCCAGCGGATATGGGACATTACGACTTACCACTCTACGCTCTGAACGTGGAGGTTCCACTGCGCTTGTAAGATATATTTGTTGGCTTTTGGTCGGAGTGGCACCAGAGCGGGAAGATTGAGGATCGACCTGTGTGTACCCGCGAGTTTACGGAGAGTCCAGGAATGGATCCAGTAGTAACATACATTCGGGGCAACATACATTGCTGCTGTGCCATCTCTGGGCGAGACCGTCAACCCCAATGTCCTCCCAGACTGTTCGAATTCCTTCGCCGCGCCTTGTTCGAAAAGTGGAGGGACTAAATGACCCATTGGCTTGAGGGCCAGCATTTTGATAGGTGTACGGATGCTCAGGTGAAGTAGTCGGAATATGGGGTACACGCAGGTGCAAGGGGACGCGTACAAGGGGAGGAGGCTGAGCCCAAAGGACAGGAAGGGCAACGCGGAGGAGTTGACGCATCACGTGCCTGTGGACGCGTCTTCGACGCGCATCTTGGGATGTGCGCCTAAGATGCCGCCAGTGGGTCCGCGACTTTGCTTTGACCATCGCCGCGATTAATCATGGGCCTGATTCAGCCAACATCCGCTCTGGCTACCTCACAAAGACAGGGTTTGATCCGGCGTAGCTTTCTCGATCTGGCGAGTGAAGTTGCAAATCTACACGGTGCAAGCTTACTTGGGACTGATAATAACATTCTAGTACTATAGGCAAAGGCATTCCGAATCACACCAGTCAACGACGAAGAGGCTGTCGTATGGATCCACCAGGGCCACTGTGCATGCATTTCGTGTTTCTTCCCGCCACTTTCGAGAACCCTCTGCTCGCGGAAACCCCGCATTGCGGCTACAATGCCGCTACCCTGGTCCATAGTTGGCGACAAGATAGCGGAACTCTATCCCTCCTGTGTTCTGGATGCCTGGGTGCTCCCCGGCCCCACGACGGTTTGCTTGGCATGGGGCGCAAACAGCTGGCAGCTGGTCCATGATCAAGTGGTGACTCTCTGTTTGACTGCAGTCACCGCCGGTACGAGTTAGTGTATGCCTGGACATGTAGCTGAAATATTGTACTTACGTTCCGACACACAGGGTCGCGCATTCGTGCTCCTCTGTGTTGTGCCTATCGCTCAGTCTGCACTTGGTGCGTAGGCAGTCCACCTATTGGACAAGTAAGTGCTCGTCCCTTGGTATAAGAGTATCAATCAATACGTACGTTCTGTCGGCCAGTGTTCTCCCGCCATCCGCACGCCCACTCCTTATACGTGACGATGCTGTAGCACATCTCTGTTCTTAGCCTCCAACGCGGTAGTGCACAGTGTGGAAGACGAGGGCGAGGTAAGAGGTGTGGGTGTGGCTTGCCTGTATGAGTGTCGTCCTTTATCTACTTATATCTCTTCCCCCAGGCCGTGAGCTTCGTGGCGTAGACACGCCTGACCGCCGCTCACGAGCCAGTTTGGTAGATTCATACCGGTGCCCCTGGCTCCTGTAAGTTCTCCGGCATTGGTACATTTGGTAAATGCGTTTTCGCTGGTAGGGGTAATTGCTAAATACGCTTCGCCCTCAGCGGGGCCCGTCGCGTGCCGGTGTTCGTCAAACAAGCTATGGAACTTCCAACAGCACTCGGGAACCCGATCTTAGATCGTATGAAGAGTGCCGTGTCCCGAATGCCACGCTGCTGCCCTCGAAGCTATTGGCTCCTCCGAAATGCGCGCACCGGGCCCGCTCCGAGGTGGCCCTTTGCTGCCGAGCTGCCGCAGGTAAGCTTCAGCTGGTCCGATCAGCCGCAAATTGCAATGTTATTGACCGAACCCCCCTACTACCTCAGGAACCACAGTACCTACAAGACGATGCCTCGGCACCGGTCAAATTTAGTTCTGCAAAATTGGGTGAATAGATGGAAGGATGATCAGCCGTGCCCCGCGCTTACATACCGACCGTGCTATGTGGAGCCCGGACGTGCTGACACCTGGGTACGGCGTATGTCCTCGGTGTCGAACGTCAGAACCCAGGCTGTCAAAACTTGTAAAGACAATCAGTTCCTAGAAGCCCGTTCGCGCCCCGCCCTCGGCGCCGGTGTGCTATGTATCTGCCGTGACACTGGGCGCCAGCGCGCTTCGAATGTCCTCCAGTCAGCCTCCAATTTCAACGATTTTCCCCTTTCGAGTGGCCCCATCATACATATTATCAGTTTGGCGCATACTTGAGAAAGCTCTCGGCAACCTTCTGGGTAAGAATCATGAATCTGTCTAGGATAATTATTTACTTTGCAGGGTTCTTCAGAGATGGAGCACTGAGAACGATCCGCGAGGGAGTGGAGCTGGTGGGACAGCTCCGAAGGCATCTGCGGAGCACATTCAGGGCGATGTGAGTACTCATCTTGAACCCCGATGGTTGGTAATACGGGCGATTGAGTGTACAGGCACGCTTGGGCAACTAGGTCACTCCTTCCGTCACTACAGACGCAATCGTCTTCATTACAACGCTCCAGAACTCATAGAGCTCGGAATTAAGAGACTGACTGGCTGTCATGTGCTTGCTTGGGCCCCGTGAGGAGACGTTTGTATCAATCGATATCGGACGACTCCGTGCCTGCAGGTCTTAATATCCGATATATTCTAAACCTTGTGTTCAAAATGGAAATTCTCTCTCAGTTCGGAGGGTGACAAATAATGTTTAACTGTCCCGGGCCTGTCCATGCTCCCTTGTTTTTCTATCACCTTCTCAGAGACGGGCATAATGATATAGTGTAGCACGGCGCGGTCGTACTACTTACTCCGGCTTCAGCAGACGCGGCCGCGGCTGTTCCATGAGATGGCCTTTGTCTCGGAACCATGACTGTGAGATCACTGAACTTGTATGGAGATACTGATCATCTATCATACCTCTGAGAGCCATCCCGAGCGCACGATCCGAAATAGCGCAATATGCCGTAGGCCGTCCTGTTTATGTTGAGAGGACGGTAGTAACAACAGGCACTATAGTGAGTGATTAAGATCAGACTTGGCGCTCTGTCGACATCGTATCCCAACGATCGTATCTTGCACAGCGTCTAGATGATGCTCCACATGCCACACATCCGAACAAAAGTGGCACCCTACTCACGGTGAGTAATTTGGTATATGGTGAGCGGTAGAGTGGTCAGGCGACGATAAGAAAAAGCAAGGAGAGAGATGACGTCATCTGTTGATGGCGGACATAACACGAGCGCCCAATCGCTGGAGACTGCTTAAAGAAACTGTCGTTCGAGTTTGTTACCTCACAACCAACATGCCTCCATAGCGATGTCGGGGCTGGCGGGCGCGGTGCCGCCTTTTTCCCTCTCATCTCCGAATACACTCGTTGGGGCTGGGGACTCATCACTTCTACGTCGTCTCACCGGCTTTTGGAATATTTCAACAGAAGCCGGATTTTTAGCGTCAGGATCCGAAGCATATAGGGCTCGTCGAACGAACGCGCTGTCAACGCGGTCCTCTTCAACATCTACGCCGATCAAGCTGCTACCAAGACAGACCGCCGCGGTCTGTAAACTCGCCCTCACGTAAATCCTACCACGTCCTCTCGTCCGCCCCGCTCGCCAACAGCGCGTGAGATCGGTTAGCGGCTTCGGTCCCGGGCTAGCCCCCACTCCCCGCGGAAGCCACGCAAGGGACAATACGGACGACTATCAACGTGCCTTGCCACTCGCGGTGGACTCCGCCCGCGCCCTCCACTCGCCGCTCACCGCCCGGTCTACTACTTGATTAGCCGTGTGCGTCTTGTTTCTCAACCCCCAACACCGCCCACGCCCCCCAGCGGTATTTTAGACAGACGCGAGCGGAGCCGGTGTAGGTCGTTCCTCTTTTCTCGTTCTACGTGTCCCTCACTGATCGGTACCATCCACACGCTCTCTCCTCTCGCAACATCAATAACGGCGACGTGTAGGACGCGCTGGGCCACATCCACTCTCTGTAGCACTCACGACTGTCACGGACATGGCCATTCAGTGGTTGGTGCTGATCCTCGCGGGCACGATCGTGCTCGTGAGCGCGTATTCGCGCAAGCAGGCACGGCGGCATCTCCCGCCTGGCCCCCGGCCTCTGCCTCTCGTGGGGAATGTACTCGATTTCCCCCGCACACATCTCGGACGGGATTTCCGAAACCTCTCCGATGAACACGGTGAGCATAGCGGCCTGACTGGCAACTCACCGTACTCCGATATTGACTGATGCGATTGTGGCGCAGGCGACGTTGTATACTTGAAGGTGCTCGGGCAGGAGATCATCGTTCTGGGCTCGTACCAGGCGGCTTGCGATATACTTGAGAAGCGGTCTGGGATCTATTCTAACCGGCCAGAGTCTGTGATGGTTAAGCTGTAAGTGAAGCATATATTGTGTTGTACGCTGTGTGGGCTAATCGGCGCGGTGCATAGCACGAACCTCGACTGGATTTTCGTCTTCCAGAACCACACGATTGAGTGGAGAAGGTACCGCAAGGCATTCCACACCCAGTTCATGGCGTCGATGCTGCCCCAGTACTTCAACATTCAAACTGAAGTCACTCAGCATCTCCTCCAGAACCTCCTCGCAGATCCCGAACATTTCTCCAACCACATCAAATTGTGCGTGCTATGTCTGCTCCCGCGTCTTGACGCCCCGGCGGCCGATCCGGACGCCCAGATGGTAGGCTAGTAACTGACGTTTTGTGTTTTGGCGTTGACAGCGCCTTCGCCGCCGTGATCCTGCGGGTCGTCTACGGCGTGGACCTCACACACGGAGACACGCGCCACTACACGCTCGTGAAGGAGCTTGCCGAAATTGCGGAGTCCATCAGCACCCCCGGAAAACACGTTGTCGAGGCCTTCCCTAGCTTGCAGCGCCTGCCTCGTTGGGCCCCGGGCGCCGGGTTCCAAAAGATGGCCGCGGATTGGAAGAAGGAGATCGTGCATATACGCGACCAGCTCTTCGACACGGCAAGGGACACGATGGTGAGTACACTCTTTGAATTCTCTGAGCGTCCGTGGAGGTCGGGGTGGCGGCTTACTGCCGCTATCGGGGCGGGGAAACACAGAAGCAAAGCGGAATTAAGGAATCGGTCCTTACGCGCCTGATGGAATCCGGAGAGGACGAGGAGTTGGTGCGGAATCTCGCCGCCACGATGTACGCGGGTGAGTGTTTCACCTCTTCTTGGCTATTAGAGAGGCCTCATATTCTTCTCGAATGCAGCTGGCGCGGATACCGTGCGTCTATGAGCCCTGGTTGTTATCAGCTGATCACTGACAGCCCACAACTTGTCATCGCACAGACTAACTCCTCGGTCCACGCCTTCGTTTTGGCAATGGCCAAATATCCCGAGGCCCAGAAGAGGGCCCAGCAGGAGCTCGATGCGGTTATCGGTCCCGACCGGTTACCACGTTTTTCGGACCTGCCGTCATTGCCGTACATGAACGCTCTCATTCGTGAGGTCTTCCGCTGGCACATCGTAGCGCCCATCGGGGTTCCGCACCGTGCAGAACAGGATGACGAATATAATGGGTATCTGATTCCCAGTGGCGCTGTCGTAATGGTAAACCAATGGTAAGTGCTGCTGCGTATCTCCGGAAAGCACAGCAGGGCTGATGGCGCGGGCGCAGGGCTATCTCACGCGACGAGATGATGTACCCGGAGCCCGAGGAGTTTCGCCCTGAACGGTTCCTGAAAGATGGGAAGTTCAGTACAGAAGGGCTGCTCGACCCTTACGATTACACCTTCGGCTTTGGGCGCAGGTACGTGATCGGCTATAGTGCGATGAAGGCCGCTTCTTTAACCAGGGTGTGACCGGTCAGGGTTTGCCCCGGGAAAGCCTTCGCGGAATATTCCATGTTTATCTTCGCTGCGGCCATGCTCCACACCTTCGACATCCGCGCGCCTCTAGACGAGCATGGGAAACCGAAAAAGCTGGACGTATACATGGGGAGTGCTCTCGCCGTTTCGTGAGTGTCTGACTTCCTCGTCTACTTAGGCGTCGCTTACATGTTCACAGGCATCCGGATCCGTTTGAATGCCGCATCGTGGTTAGGGACCAGCATAGACAGGAGCTGATTCAGTCTGCCACCACTGCTTAGACTCAGTATTCGCATTCCTTTATTCTCTTGGGCATTTTCGTTAGATTACTCGGATGCGTAATTTGCACTCGTTTATACCCGTTTGTTCTCGCATCATGCTTCAATCTATCTTGTCATGTCTCCTCCCCGAGTCTCGAGCTTCGTCAATTTGACGAGGAGGCGCTTGGTTGCGGGGTTTACGGAAGGGTGTGCCGTCAGAGAGGTTGGCGCGGCGCCGGAAAGTATGGTTAACCGGTGCCGTCGGCTTCCCACGGCGGCGTGTCTCCCACAAACTCCGCTTTAACCCGAACCCCGCCCTTCGGTGCCCGACGTGCTGGACAGCGGCCACAGCCAACACTCTGCTCGTCATGTTCCCCTCTCTCCGTCGCCTCTACGCTGCGCTCCCTGACGCGGCGGCGGCCGCCCGTACTGCGTCTACTCCTCAAGCCGTCCGTCTCCGACGTTCCCAAAAAGGCTTCACCGCCAGCACCGAGAACCTCGAGTCCGACACAACCTCTAATGGCCTCACCCCAACCGAGTTCGCGCGCTACCAGCGCGAACTGGCAAAAGGAGAACTTTTCAAGGATGACGGCACGAACATGACGGAGGGCGAGTGGCTAGCAAAGCTTGATGGACGGCGGACCCGGGTGCGCGGCACGCGTGTGGTGACGAAGAAGGGCGGGGAGGTAGAGACAGAGGTCGTCGGGCAGAAGGTTTTCCTCCCCAACGTCATCTTCAAGATGGTCCGCAACCACACGCCTGCGGGGCAGCCGTACAACCCGTACGAAGCGACCTTCCGCGTGCCACAATCGGTGACCAAGACGGACATCCGCTCGTACCTCCTCGCCGTGTATGGTGTTCAGACCACGTACATCCGCACGGACAACTACCAGTCTCCCCTTATCAAGCGTTTCGGCCGCCCGGCGACGACAAGCTCGGACAGGACGTACAAGCGCGCCGTCGTCGGCCTCGTCGAGCCGTTCTACTACCCGCTTGCGGAGGAGGATATGGGCGGGGAGGAGCGCGTGGCCAGGAGGAAGTGGATGGAGGAGCGGCTGCTGGTGGGCAAGCAGGAGCGCGACAGGAAGATGTACTACCTGCGCATGACGCGCTCGCTGAACGAGAAGGGGTGGAAGTGGAGAACGGGCACGACGGCGTCGCGGGGTAACGTCCTGAAACTCATTGCCGAACGCCGTGCGGCGCGCGAGCAGGTCGTCCAGGATGTCAAGACCAGGATACGGGAGGACCGACAAAAAGTGGTCACGGATACTGCATAGTGTCCGCCCGCCCGCTTCTGCTGTGAGTTCTACACCATCATTCTCCTTCTCTTTTCTGACCTTAAGGTTGGCAGTGTATACTATATCACGCTAATGACAGTAATACTCGTTCGACTCATCTTCCGCTGATTGTCCGACAACGCACACGGGTGACGTCCGTCGGAATGGAAGGCTAGTCGTATTACGGAGAATATCAGGTGTTCTGGTATACTGAAGGGTACATATGCGTGTCCATCCGTTATACTGAATCCGTTGTCCATGGAAGTAGCGTCCATCATCCCGCACTTCCATATCATGGAATAGAATGGAGCTCATTCAACCGTGTATCGAGCGTCCACATCCTCAAACACGCCCCATTCGTGCCACCCGAACGATGTCGGCACATTCGCCCACATCGCGAGGGTGTCCTCCGTGAGCTCAGGGTCCCCGCTGTATCCCTGCACGGGCCCTTGCGCGCGGGGGAAGAGCTCGAGCCCGCCCATGCCGCTCTGGTCGTATCCCGTATACGCCATGCCAAATGTGGCGTCGGCCGCAGCCCCTGCGCCAAATTGGCCCATGAGCGGATGCGCCGCGGGTGCGAAGGCGACGCCCTGCGGGTGCGCCTGCGAGTGGTACGCGGCCATCAGCGAGTCCTGCGCCCACGAAGAGGACGGCGCAGACGTCGAGGCCGCGTGTGCATGCGGCTGTGCGAGCTCCTCGGTGTGGATGGGCAGGTCGAACGAGAACGGGGCCGCGCCTGGCCTCGTGCCCGGCCTCGGGGCGCCGCTCACGTTGGAGAAGGTGTATTCGTGGCTATCGAGGGACCGAGTCCGCTGGGGTGGCGGCTGCGGTTGCTGGTGACGATGACCGATTTGAGATGTCGACACCGTGTAACCCGAGCTGGTCGCGGTGTTGTAGGGGGCTGCATCGCCATTGTGGCTACTGCCGGACGATGAGGACCCGTGAGATCGGGGTGGTTGAGACGGGCCATGTTGGCCGCCGAGTGAGGACGGCGCAGACGCGGACGAAACCGCTGGGGCCATTGACGCGGGGGACCGGACTAGATCGTGTAGAGCATCCCTACGAATAGTCAGAGTCAGCGACTCAGAAGATGGGTATAACGAGAGGATGACGAAACATACACTAATCGTTCCACGGTATGCATTCTAGGAGAGATAGGAACGAAGGGGCTTAGCGTGAGAGAGTAGTCAGCAACTAAAGAGATACGTACTCATACACGAGCGACTCGAGCATCTCAATAGTCTTCCTAACCCGTTCCATGTCTAGGTTTATATTCACAGTGCGTCCAGACCGCGAGTCGCCCCAGATATTGATCAAGAGGACCGTAGCCGCAGTGAACAGCGCTCCCTGAGAAGGACAGTGAGACGTAATGTCCAAGCTATCAAGATGTAGCATGGGAACGTACGACATTCTGGTGCGCAGGCGTTCCAAGGCGTTCATGGACACGATCTACAACGCTTACGCACGCCCTCGCAGCGTTGGTGCAGATGACGACAGAGGGGACGGTGAGGGTGGGGTGGCGACGCGTCGAGATGAACGGCCGGTGTACGGCGATTTGGAGGAAATAATACGAGGAGAGCAGGATGGAGGACTGCCGGAGGAACAAATCGTTTGGTTGTTCAGGGTTCCAGCGCACTGGTACGGTAGGTGGTATGACTCAGGACGGGCAGAAAGGGGAGAGAACGCTATAGACGCACAATGCTCAGGAAGAGAGTCCACCCATTTGTTCAATGCGGTATCGATGTCGGAGACGATACGCTGTTCCCAGTTTTGCTCACCATGCCCGAAGAGAATCTTCGATTTGTTGATCGAGTACTGCATGGACGGTTAGGGTCCAGATCATGGCACTACTAGAGCGAGCTTACGATTGTACGAGTCGCGTACGCCATGATTTGCTGCAAGCGCATGAGCGCATTGAAGAAGGCTGACTTGGCCGGCAGTTCCGCAGGTTGTTGGAACGAAGCCTGGTTATCGGGGCTCAGCCAATACTCGTCGTCACACTCCATGATGGGGCCAAGGTCTAGGCTATTTATTTGACGGGTTAGAACGCGGTTGTTAGAGAATAGGAGGATCCTGTGAGACGCACTCTTCATCGTGGATGGTGCACGGTCTACCAAGGCCATGGGCAGTTCCCCAGTCGAGCATAACAAGGGCCCTAAATGAGGACGTCTGTCACGCTGAAGAATGTATGGGTAGCTACTACGCGTACCAGAATGCACGCTTCATCAGCTCCTCCTCAACCGAGGGTGGGGAGTTATAGGCTTTCTTCCGGTGTGCACCCATATCGACGGCGAGACCGATGCCATTTGTGATGTAGAGCCGAATAGCCTGCGCTAAGCTGCTGCGCTGCAGGTATTGGATCTTGAGCTACCCCAATTCCATTATCAGCTGTGCACGAGCTTGTCAAGTCGCTGAGGACTTACGACACATATCTGCAGGTCATACACTGTCGGTGGAGTGAGTAGCGACGTGCGCACACGCTCTACTTGCTCAAACCACTGCCACCCCGCGGACTGTGGGTCGTTGTACTCGTCGAGGAGCGTGCGTGGGTCTCGCACCCACATAGAGCCGTTCGCACACACGAGGAGCACTGTCGCTCCAAACGCGGGGTCGAGGCGGTGTAGCCCGCTGCGTATGCCTTCGCGGAAGATGAGCTCGTTGAGGAGGGGCGTGAAAGAGTTCAGCTCTTGGAAGTATGCGGTGACAAGCTTCTCGAGAAGGTCGTCGGGCGGGAAGTCCGTAAATGGAGGTAAAGTCTCTTCAACTGAGGGTAGCAGCCACTCGAGGAGGGTGAGGGAAGGAATGAAGGGGGGCGGATAATGGAACTCACTGGATGTATGGGATATGGTTTCCATTTGAAGCTGTGCCTGTGTTCGTATCCGGAGCTCCGAGGGATAGGTGGGAGTTCCATGCCACTCGAATACTTGGCCTTCACGGAATTCCGGAGAAAGACCATACCACTAGACTTGCCGTGGTAACGTTGAGTTGCGGGCCTGATCGACATGTTGCGGAACCCCTCAGAAATGAGGTGCTGTAGCTCGCTCTCGTCGTCACTACCCTCGAACTCATCGGTGCCATGAGGGGAAGGGGGCGGGAGAGCGAGCGACTCTGCATGAGCTTTGATGGACCGTCTCGACGGAGCAGAGCCTAAAAATTCCTTAGATATGGGAGGTTGAGAGCTTGTAGAGTCCGCTAAGTCTCCAAGTTCTTTCGCGATGTCGACATCCGGATTAAGCTTGCGTATTACGTCAGTCAATGGTGGCGTGAACAAGGCGCATACACACACCTTGTTGAGGAGCTGCTGCATTTTCTGCATACGACTCTCCAAATTTTCGACATAACTAGAAAGAGGAATCAGTAAGCAACGAAATGACATGTTTCAGCAATTGAGGCACCTGGCAGGGTAGAAGTTTTTCTACAGACTGGTGAGCTCGTAACACCCAACAGTGACGTTTTATGGGACTTACGTATAGAGGTTCCACATAAGTGCACTCGGTCCGACGTGAGATGCACTTCGAGCAGCGGCCATCTTCAAGTTGTCTTTGTGGGCCATCACCTGTTCGACAGACATGTCTGAAGAGGCTCTAGAGAGAGGCGTTACACCTGTCTTACATTTTACTGAGGAGAGGTATCAGACCAGGCACCGAAACTAAGGGGTGAGGGGAACCCACTCTTCTTGCGCCTGCAGTAGTCGCAGGCACGGGCGATCTTGCGCCGCTTGGTTGAAGAAGGTCCCGGAGCATCGTGGTCGGAACAACGGTCTCGATTGGCGTTTTCCGGAAGAGACATCTTTGGCACTACGAATCGCTACCTTCTTTCGAGCTTTGTATCCTGGTCGGAACTACACAAGATCCGCGCTGTGGGGGACAGGAGAGGTCGCTGGCGTTGAACTCGGTGAATATAGCTGTGCCTCAGAAGGAGAAGCAGCGAATGTCAGGGGGCAGCTGGAATAACATGCGGTCCGAGGCCGGGCGCTTTAAGTGGGCCGGTATTCTGTGTGCGGCCCGGGTTTGACAGGTGCGCTCGTAAGGAGGTCCGTGAAGCTGGCTGCGGCGAAATGACCGATGCCGGGGATAGGAGGTCGAGAAAGACAGAGGGTTCGAGGACTCCCACTGAGCTTTGGGGTTTATAAGGCATGGCCTTGCGAAGGGTCCGGTGGGATCGATATGTCGACATGTTGGTGGTCTGGTTAAAGTCTCAAGATCTCAATCGTGATCAGCTTTCCCGGCGGCCAGCACTGACGAAACGAACCTGGGCGTCTGTAGGGCGCTTCATGTATCGTGAGCGCCGTGGCTTTCGGGTGGTACAGCCACATTCACCGAGGGGCTTGTTTCGTTCTTTCCGTCTCCACTTGTTGCACCGCTCCCACACGGCATTCGCATTGAAGGTATCCCCGCATCGTGCCAACGCTGTGGTATCAATATCTTCCCGTCTCGGTGCCTGCGTGCATCTGTAGCCTTCTGGGTTGCCGCTCCAATCGGGCCCTACGTCCTCACTGCGGCCATCGGGAATGCTATCGGCTACCAGAATTAGGATTGCTCGCTGTGCTAATCTACAGTCATGTGTGGTAAGTTTCGGGGATTTCGAGAGTCGTGAGTCCGAGGCGTATCCGCTACGCACGGATACTCCGTAAGTGCACCTTCTCTCACAGTGGACCCTCGACCCTATAATTGCTTCCACGGTGATGGGCAGGCGACGTGAATGCCTTTTCCTCTTCTGTCCCGTATTTCCGGAATGCTGTTACTGCTGTCACTGTTGTTGCACAATCTGTCTGTCTGTGATGCCGCTTCAACGTGTATAAAATTATAGAGGACCCGCATCTCTCAGTGGTAGTACGCCACATGGTAGCCAGACCCGGCGCAAACCTACCCCGTCCCCGCAGGCATGATAAACGCCACGAGCTTTGCGTAGAGCTGATCTTTGTCGTGGATGTCCGCCATCTGCGCTGTCATCGCATCCGAAGCTCCTCGTGGCTGTTACGCACTGCGCAAGCCCGAGGCACTCGGTCCTCGCGCTCGTCGTCCCTATTCATTGTCGTCATGCCGCAACGATGCCGGGGGTTCACCACTCCGCCACCCCCGCTCACCGCACTGGTGATTTGGTTGACAAAGACCTTCGCCTCGGGATCTCGTCATTAGGCGGTGACGGGGCTGTAAACCGCATCGACGGTGCGGACGGCCGGCGACTGTTACGCCGTTGCTGTGTCGTCAAATTCAAGGCGACATCGAGACCGCTACGAGCAAGACAACGCCAATCAGATCGAGCGTGTTCGTCCGACCATGTTCAGGAAGGCCATTCAACGAAATCTTCAAACGGATAAACACCAAATGTGAAGATGACCGACCATGTCAGCTTCACTGAAGCTGGAATGTTGGACGCTGACGTATGTTCTGTAGTTGAAGATTCTTGAGAGAAGTGTAGCAGGCAATTTGCTAGCCTTTCGGTGAAACCGCCGCCGACCGCCGGCGGTCACCTGGCGTCTGCATGGGGCGCGAGAAGGGAGCTGGAGGGCTCCGTGTAACAGACTTAAGATACGAAAGTCATCCGATCGGAGGGAGATAGCTACCGAAGCAGGTACTGTTTGAGCAACTGGGACCGATAGAACGCCGCACGCTCCACAACGTACTCACTTCCCCCTTCAATACAGAGCGCCAGTCGTGGCTCATGACGCTCAGCTTGCGACAGACTCTCCGGAAAGAAGCGTATATTGCGCAAATCTGACCTGCCCTGAAACGATACGTCAGCTCATGGAACCATCAATCAGCAGTTTACGAGGTCTTACAATTCGAAGTCTGGTCGTAATAGGGGGGCCGGGACGGTAGCATTGGTGTGTGAAGCTAGCCTTGGTGTAGTTCCGCGGGTAGCGGCACCACATGCTCCTGTGGTGAACGAAGTACACAACGCGGAGGCTAGTGGCGAGGATATTGGAAGAGACGGGTTTCGACTCCTGTAGAGGTCATCTCTCGCCGGATTTCTATCATCGTGTAAACCCTCGGACCGAGAGGCGGCGCAAAGACCACATGTCGCTGACACCCCTGGTTTTTTGCGAGCCTCTTGGTGAGATGGGTAGTGTATCAATGCCGGCCTGAGCGAATATTGTCGAGGTGTGCATCTTCGGGACTTCAACAGCATGTGCTGTCACCCCAACGGTCAGGGTCCTGCGGCACATTTGTGAAGACCAACTGTCGCTGGTGAAGCCCATTGACGGTAGCCGGTATGTGAGACCAAAGCACTGACAGACGAAAGTAAGCGAGAACGAGATATATTCACTCGGTAAATAGCACACCCCAAGGGACTCCCGAGACACAAGATAGGTATAATACTCACGCCTCCATCTCGATATGAAACCCTGCTAACGCCCTCACCTACGGCCGCGCGGGTTTGAGCGTGCGCGACAGCCGCAGCCGCAATGTCAAAAGGTGGAATCTGGTAGAACGTCTATTAGTCGCGCTAGGCGGGCTAGGTGCATGATACCACCACGAAGTCGTGCGAAAACAGCACTCACGGGATGCCGTGGGTACGTCGTTGGGCTTCGATACGAGTTATCGGAGAGGGGAGGATGATGCGGAGGTGTTGAGGAAATTGAGCCCTCAACTAGGGCACCGGATGGCGGGAACGGGATGCTATCATACCATCCAATCTGCAGGTTGATGGCGAACTGAAGCCTGGCCATACCTAGTATACTGTACAAACGTTTGGTTGATCGTGTCCCGTATAGTTGGGCCAGGCCTTAGGAAAGAAAAGGGGGGTGGGGGGGTGCGCCGTTGATTCGCGAAATTTGGTCTCTTGAGCACAAGGAAGATGGTGAGGGTAGAGTGCAAACACACCTGACAACACAGAGCTCCCAATTTCGCAAAGGTTTGAGATCTTGTTCACCGACGGATGGAGGAGACAGGAGTGCATCTTGTTTTATGAAGGAAGGAGATAGGAGATTCGGGAGGACACTCACACGATGGGCGTGTACACCACTAGTTATCTGGACGGGACGAGGGACCTCTTGGGCACTCAGCGCCGACCGCGAGACTACATAGCGACATGCACAACTCACCATCCACCCACATTACAAGTGTCCCGATAAAACATTCCTTCGAACAGGTGATGAAGTTCGGACACTCTTGCAAACTTGATATTCAAGCTACCAGTAACGAGTTCTCAGGTAGAGGAAACGACGGGCGAAGGTCCTGGTCGGCATCCTTTGAAGCCGTCGTGTTGTGCATATGATGATGGATCTGGTGTTTATTCAGGAGAATGTTGACAGGTGTAGTGAGATAGGAGGCCGGGGACGAGAGAAGAGTAAGACTCAGAGGAAAGAAGTGGTCGAAGTTCCAGTTGCGGCGCCAATCGATGTCTGTCTCACGTCCTTGTCCTCCGACCATCACACACATACACAGTTTCTTGTCTCGCTCACCAGGGAAAACATGCATCACTGCCTCCGAATCACCGAAATCGTCGTCAAAATATTTGAAGAAGTTGACGAGTACGCCTACGACCCACTCATCCCTGGATGGGCCACCCAAAGATGCAGCGCTTCAACATCCGCACTTGCTGCTCTTGCTCGCACCAGTAGTATATTCAAAGAACCGGCGTTAAAACAACTATGGCGCGACGTACCAGATCTCTCCATCCTAATCATTCATCTGCTTCCTCCAGAACTTGTCATTATAAAAGACTCCGATTGCGGCCTGGTTGTGGTAAGTACGCCGTTCAATATCTGGTCATTCGACACTCAGAATGCCCTATTATACAGGGGCTAAGGGAACATATTGGCCCTCAAGACAGACTATGGCAGAAGCTGGATCCATACGTTCAACTCATTCATATTATCGGGACGCCATTAGGAAATGGCTCTCATCCGTGGCCTTTCTTCGATCCGGATGATTCTTTGTCTTGGTTTGAAGATTATTTGAAGGCTCGAGCACCGAGGCTCGGTTTGAACGGCTACCTTATCCCCAACCTCGTACAAGTTATCTTCAATGGCTATTGGTGTCTAAACGATACACTTATACGCATCCTGATGAGTCCGTCCCTACGGCTCCTTCGCTTACCTCTGGTTTGGTTCCCCGTATGTCATTTGTTGCCCAAGACCGGTATCGTGATTTATGACACAGATCGAAATCGCTCAGGACACATGCCAGGATCCTTGGGGTACCAGCGAAATTACGTCCACTTTCCTCAACGAATCTACAACCACAACCCTCCGGTCCTATATCCTCGCAATGACCCGACTGGAACTTCTCTGGATGAATGGCCGTTTGATAGATAACCAGCTCCTCTTGCACCTGAGGTCACTACACACACTTTCTTACTTGTATATTGAACCGGACTGCGGGTTGCCCCTATCATACACTCCTCCTGGTGTGCAGTCTCACCCGTTCCTTCACTTACACCACATCACACTCTCGTTGGGCATGATTCCCAACAGCGCCGTTATCTTTTCTTCGCTCGTATCCCCCGCACCACGTCTGGAGTGTCTCACCGTCCCCTGGAGCTATTTTAGCATGACTGAAGAGACACTCGAGATCATCCAATCCATGCTAACAAGCGTACACTCATCCCCCCTCGAGTGCATAATCTTTCGCGCAAGTGAAGGACTGATGAAGTCCGTCAGGTCGATTGACAACACCAGCAACCTCATATTCGTCTCCAATGCACACATCTGCCTCCGGCCCTCACTCGCTCTAGGCGCTACTCTTCGAGAGCTCGAATTGGGAATACACGCCATCTTCCTGCTCAGCAACGTGTTCGTGGGCGAATTTGCACGCGGCCTTCCTCACCTCGAGCGGCTAAGCCTGATACCGGGATGGACCGCCGTGACCGACTTCCTCGTGTATCCGGAAACGACGGATGTGATGACTTTAGATGGCCTTCTCCCCCTTGTGGATTACTGCCCGAAACTCACGCAGCTAAGGATCGCCGTGCGCTCGGCATTTTCTACCGGCTTCAACCACGGATCCCGTCGACGGGGCGGAGTCAAGACTACGACTATATTGCACACACTAGAACTGTGGACTACCGTAATGAAGGTCGACAATACAGACGAACATTTTGTGGACCAGACCGACGCTTTGCTGTTCGACGCCTTTCCAAGGCTCACGCACTTCAACGTTGGTGTATGCGCGCTGGTCCAGCCTTCGCAGGCCAAGGTTGACATTTCGCTGGAGGAGGTAGAACTGGCCCGAAATACTTGGGAGCATATCCTAGATGATATGCATGGCTTGTACCAGCAAGCAGGTAGGCAGGTGGAGAGGCAGTGAGTACATACACAGAGGCAGCGTTATGTCCTTGGATTTGGGAGCGTCCAGGCTGATTACATCTTTCACAGGACGTGGTCAGTGTTTCTCGCGGATCTGCGGTGTGCTGAGGACGATGAGCTGTTCGGCCCGCCCTATAACTTGATACAACCATAATGATACTGCCAGAATCTAATGGCCCCAGATGGACTGCGATATCAATGCCCAAACGGAGGTAGATAGGGTAGCCATATCCAAGAAACCTTATGCTGTACGAGTTGGAAGAGGAATGGAAAGGAAGTACCTACGTAGCGTGATCATTGCGATGACGTCACCTTGGTGGAGGGCGACCCGGTGGATTTGGTATTTCTGCTTACGCGCCAATGAGCGCTGTGGGACGGCACATCACTCAGTGTGCTCTAGTACTACCTAGTTTCACAACTCACGCTCTCTCCTCGCCCTCTCGTTGGTCTTGTTGCTCGTTTCAGATGTGCTGCTCGCGGACGACTTGACAAATACACTCATTTTGGAGCAGTTGCTCTCCGCCCACTCCTCCCCCCATCCCACACGTCGCCAACTAGCACGCATGGCATCAACGCACCACTCCCCCGAATCGTCTGAGTCGGGAGAGCCATCCAAGAGCCTCCTTGTCCTGATTCCGGACGGTATAGATGTCGAAGAGGAGGCCCGGTTCTATGACGACATAGTCGATGTGAGTGCTGCGCTGTGATCTTGACTGTCCGCAGAACTCACTGACGAACAATCACTTCCCTTTACTTTTCCTGTTTAACCCTTATCTTCCCATTCCTCACCCGCTACCGCTTCTCCCGATCTCCCCTCAACTTAGAGCGCGAGCACCATCGGACAGGACACATACCCGTACGGCCAGCCAGATTCGCCCCCGTTCGATCCGCACGAGGGACAATCAATATTCTCAAAGGACATATGGCTCGGCGACAACCAGGGTGAGAGCAAGGCATTCTCCCGGGACGTAGAGATCGCAGGATGGTCGAGTGTTGGAGATACAAAGCGCGGTGGAGCGTATGTCGGTGAGTTCTACTCTGGCTTCTGCACTGGATGAGCTGTCTGTCGAGCTGTTTTGAACAGTTTATGACTGCGTTATTAAGACCAAAGAGGTGCGTGAAAGCCATCTACTATGCGACAGAGTCCCTTGTCTTAATGTTCATTGCAGGGAACAGTGATACATGCTTTAAAGCGGTACAGCGCGTTTGCTCAGCTAGCAGCGCGGCTTCGGGCGACCCTTCCTGTCAGTTCTCTTTTTTCGCCTCACGACACTCAATCTCACGTGTTCGTCCAGACGAGTCAACAACATTTCATTCCTACTCTTCCTCCCAAGTTCCCCCTCGCCAAGTTCAGGCCGACATTCCTTGACCGTCGGCGCCGTCACCTACAACATTGGCTCTCCGCTATACTACTACACCCGGAGATTGGAGGTTGCCAAGCAGTGAGGGAGTGGGTCATGGATCGGTCGTGAACTACTCTACTGTGCGTTTCCTATCTTTCCGTGTTCTCTTAAATTATGTTATCTGCTTTATTGCGGTGTTGTGCCCGCGTCTATACATTCCTGTTACGAACACTCCATTTGTTACGATATGTCATTCTATGCGCTCGAGCGGTTGAAAGAGCCAGCGTTACTCCGGGCTTTGTATCTCCGTCTCCGAGTTCCGTGCCAACGCCTTACATCCTTCGCGAAGCTCGCGCAATGCCGCCCTTGGAGAATAATTCAAGCTCAACATGTCGGCGGCGCTGCGATCGGGCCCACCTTCCGCCGCCATTCTATCTACCACGCGACCACATACACTACAAGCGCACACGCCTGCACATACTCCCGCTTCCCTTCCTTTGCTACATCCGCGGTTCACTCGGATTCACCCGCGCATCTTCAGGCCATGTGTCCGGCTCGCCTTCGATGCGCATCAGAACAAGCTCACTCCTCCCTCAACGCATCCTAGTCGCGCGAAGCACCACCTTCGCGCTCGTCTTCTGGCGATCACGCGGTTCCAAGCTCAGGATTCGGCGTACCTCGTAATGCGCACTTCGCCCATTCCGCCTGCCTACCGCCGCGCGCGCACCGATGGCGACGGACATCGCATCGCGCGCAGCTGCGCGACGCTAGGCAGGGGCCGGGCCCCTTGGGGAGAGGATTCTACGCTGCGCGGAGGTGCTTCGAGCGCACCGGGGCTTGTACTCGCGGGCGGCCCTCGACGTCTTCCGCCGTCATGCCGCATCAACGTGCCGCATTCCGTGCGCGCGGGCGCGGCGCCCTAGACGCCTCCATGGCCTGCGGCGGCAGGTCTCGCGCGCGCGGGTACCCTGCCTGCTTCGATCCCTGCAACCTGACAGGGGGTGCGCGCGGCGGGGGCCTCGACGGCCTCCATGCACATGTCGGTCAACGTGCGCCGCTCAGGGCTGCTGCGCGCAGGCGCGAATGCTGGAAACGGCGTGCCCGCCCTCTGCCCCCGCCCTAGGCCCGCCTCCACGGACGACCCGTGGTTCGCGGCGGTGGCGTCGCGGTAGACGCGAGCTGGCCAGGGGAGCGTCAGCGATAGGGTTTCGCAAATGAACGTCTTCGACTTCAGTGCGGCTTGCTCGGGGTGGCACCCTGCTCGACTTTCGACCGTCGAACTTCGACGTCGCGGAGTGGGGGCGGCCGTGCTGCGGTGATAGACGCGACACCAGGGCAGCCTCTTCGTCTTCCAGGATCAGCGCAACGTAGTGACCACGGTGCTCGCGATCGAGGTGGAGGAAGGGCGGCGTGAGGAGATTCAATAGGCGTGAGGTTGACGTTACCTTGAATGTCGGTGCTTTGTTCTGGTTGCGGCTGTTGCAAGGTCTAGAGCCTGTCGCAGATGCTCTACGTTGTCTATGCAGATGATGTCAAGGTTTGACCACACACCACTCGCCAATAATACAATAATGACAGTTTGTTGATCTCCACACGCATTAATAGTGGTAATGCGCCCGCACTACTACTTGGGGAAGTGAGCTTCTGTAAGTATATGCGCACGGTCAGTGGTACGTTCCTAGTCAGATTCATGCCCAGAATTATACTGATACTTAGAAAATTCTCTCGAACAAGTCCGTCAACGTATCCTATATCTGCCGATTTTTCAAGAGGTCCGTTTTTGGAGCAGTCGAGGACGTCGTGCGAACATGTGAGTGTTGGGTGTTGATGGCCGATGTGACATACCCCGCATTGACGATGCATACGCTTATTTGCCGATGCTAGATGGTGGCGAGGTGTCTGGCCACTAGTGTGATTAATATTGATGTACATGCTACGCTACGCCGCTGTTGGCCGGGTGCTAGTGTCGCGGGAGGGAGGGGAGGATGGGTTTGTAGGCGATATCGTCCTCCCGTCGCGCGTCAGGCAGAAGATGTGCCTGAGCTAAGCATCCGTAGGGGCTTTCGGGGGTTGTCTGTGGTCACTAGTCGCGGTACACCCAGGCCCATCTCGCCGGCTTCTACTACGCCTACCACGTGTCCCCATGGCCTAGGGCCCAGGCAGAACGAACAGAAATCATGATCAGCCAGTATGTTATGCCCCCATGGTGAGGGTACTTACCTTCTTTCGATGGAGACAAGTACCCATGTGTCCGGTGAGCCTAAAACCTCGGACTTCGAGAGCGAAGAGTCAGTAAGTTGCCAAGCAGGCGTCTGGGGGCACTGTGTAGAAACCATATCAGAGCGCTGAGCACCAAGCGCAGGGTCGCAGCTGATCCATATAGGAGAGGGTTCGCTGCGCCGTTACACGCCGGAATTTTTTCGATGGCATATGATGATGGGGGCGGGCGACTGTGTACGTGGAGACCGTAACACTGTCTTCTACCTTATGGCACTCACCGCTTCGTTCGACGTTGGGGGCGCATCAGAAATTAGAGAATGCGGTGAGAGTTCAAGTATCGCTGTATTGCCCCGGGACGCCCTGGTATGTATTGCCACCAATATAGGGGCGGGCTGCGGGCCCGACGCCCCGGACGGACGTCGACGACGGACTTGCGTGGGAGGCAAGAGTGATTTTGACGACGAAGCGAAGTCACGGCGGCGTCGACAGTGGCAGACGGGGGAACGGTAGACTCATGGCGAGGTAGCCGATCAAACGATAGCCACTTACAAGGTGCTAAATGCTAACTTTCAACGAGCGTGGGATGAGACCAAGACATCGCGGCGGCGCCGGCCCCGACGTCTTAGCCACCCATAACAGGAACGGCAGCTAAGTGCCCTATTAAAACTAAGAGTAGTGACCGTGGGTGATAGTGCTAGTATGCGAACTAGGAAATGGACATTGGGACACTACCAGGGAGGCGTCCCCGGAGAGCCCCTCGAAGGGCGTCATGGTACATGGGGATATCTATCTGAAGGATAACGATACCGACACTGACACTGCCAAGGGCGGCGCCGACGCGCACTGGGTAGTGCGGACTGCGCCCCGCGTGCGACCTGTATATGTACAACGGTGCGCGGCACCGCGGGCCTGCCCGAAAGCCTCGGGCCCAGCGACCATGGCCTCCGAGGGCGCCGCGCGTGGCAGGGCCCGCACACGCCCCGAGAGGCACAAGTGTCGAAGGGGGAGGGTCTAAAGCAAGGGTATGACTTCTCGTTTTACACTTCCGTATGCGTCTGCGTCTGCGTCTCCAGGGGCGGCGGGGGGAAAGGGGGTAGGGGAAAAGAGGGTAGGAGCTAGTGCGCGACGCCCTTCCCCGCCTCGAGGTCCCCGTCGCCGCCGACGGGCGTCTTGCCGTCGAGGCTCTCCTCGAGGGAGAGGCCGTCGTGCTCGCGCTGCACGGACACGTTGATCGCGACGGGGCGGAGCGGGTACTCGTTTGTCGCGGTCGCGCCGGTGCTGAGCATGCCGCCGCCGGTGCTGATACCGCGCGGGTCCGTCGAGAGCGACTTGCCGCCGCCGGTCGCGCTGGTAATGGTGTAGCCGAGACCGACCCGGATGATGATGAGGGTGAAGGTAACGCCCTGCACAGTGCGCGCCCACGAGCGATGGAGGGCGGGAAAGGAAGGAAAGGCAGTTATGATTAGCAGGTGTGGGCGAGGCGCGGGGGAAGTAAGGAGAGACGCACGATGAGCGGTTGCATGAGGTCGAGCACAATGAATTGAGCGTTGGAGCCGGCAAGGTATACTGTCAGCAGCGTGATAAGCGCAGCTGAGTATATGGCGGCGGATTGAATGAGGGTCTCGATGACGTCCCACTGCGATGTCGCGTTCGCAGCGCCGACGCGGTACTTGCGCACACGCCGCGAGGACCACGAGATACGCGCAGTGATGAGGACTGCGTGGGAGTAAGAGGAAGAAAAGTCAGCATGCAACTCAGCGGGCGTTTGGTAGTCCGCGGCGGCGGCTAGGAACCAGGAGACGAGCCACGCTAGAAGGCAAAGACAGAGGGGAAGGAGGAAACGGAAGACAGAACTGAGAAGACAGAAGACCGGGATGGCGAACAGCGGACGGAGAGGGAAAGGGTACGTAAGGGTGACTGAATGACGACGGGCGGTAGACCGCGGTGCGAACGCGGAAGGGTCGAGGCACGAGGAAGAAGCGGGTAGGGAGGGGGGGGGGGGTATGGGGCGGAGATCACCCCGCCCGGGGCGCTTCAGATGCAAAGTATCCCCGAGGAGCGCCCCCGAGATAATAGGAGAACATATAGGGAAACATTAGAAGGCGAAAAAGAAGCAGACTCACTCGTGCAAATGACATTTGTAGAGAGCGACATTGAGAAGAAGGACAGGGTCCAAGGCTGGAGATGGCTTGAAAGGAGGGAAGCGGCGTCTGTGACGAGTGTGAACTCAAAGCAGGTGACGTAACCGCCCACTGCAGCACACAGGAAGGCGGACTTCGGTCAGAGAGGCAGAGACATCCTTGGCAGATCAAAGCGCACCTCCTGTGCCAATGATGAGCAGGATCGGGACAATGATGATCCACCATGCCCGGCCCCAGACGACCCAGAGCCGGTAGGTCTGTTGATCACGGAAATTGGCGGTCAGCATAGTACCCCTGAAGCACATCATCGCGGGAGACGTACCACGAAGCTATCACCAATGATAGTCATGGTGATGAAGATGGCGGTCCGCGCAATGTGCGTCGGATGATTGAGCTGCGAGTAGAGCAGCAGCGCACCCTGCGGCACGTCCGCCATGTCGATGAAGGCCAGCACTGCTCGATACGCATCTAATGCAAAATGCTGTCGCCGGTGCGACCGTTAGAGTTTGTGCGGCGCGGACAGGCGTGGGGGCGATGACGTACCACTAGTGACAGTATCCACATGAACGTAGATGTGGCGAAGAGCGCCTTGTTAAGGAAGGACCGGCTCCGGCCCCTCTCCCTGTAGAGGAGAATCCACACTGCAATCGCATAGAGGGGGGTCAATGCGCCAAAGACGAGCGTCTCGACGATCAACGCGAGCAGCTGCAGAAAACAGTGAGCACTGTGAGGGCGTATGCGACGAAGAGTGAAAGAGACATACGTTAGCTTTCACCACGGTAAGGCCTTCTCTGTCCATGTTTGAGCGCTGGCAGGACTGGGTGGGGCGTAGGGAGGGAGAGGGTGGAGGGATTTGCACATCACCGCTGAGGGCTTAAGTATAGTCGGACGCCGACCCTGCAGTGAGCGTGAGCGCAGAAGGGAGTGACGCGTGCGGACTCTAGATGCGACGAAGCTGCGGACCCTGACGGCGATTTGGGGG